>VOMN01070053.1:0-19550 GCA_014899125.1 Orchestia grillus | reverse complement strand
CACCACACGCCACTCGTGAAGTGTGCAAGCGACCCCCCCTCCCCCACTGTTACTCGTGACGGAGCTCCTGCAGGGCGCGGAGCCTCGCAGTCTCGCCGCAATCCAACTAGAAGGACGCTCTCGAGGGCTGCGCCTCCTGCGCTACTTCTGCCTGCTGGTAAAGATGGCCACCAAAATAAGCTACGAGCATCTACACAAACATACGTACCTAGGGGTTTTTCAAGTGATCCGAGGAAACAGAAATGCATGTAAAAAAATAGAAGGAAACAAAATTATTCCCGGTCTCATATCTTGCGTAGTGGTTTCTAAAGTTCACACGTGCGTAAATCGAGTATATTGGTTTCAAGTAGTCATCTGCAACACATCTTTGAATATGTAAAGGCTTGAGATTTCGATCCTGTGATTCTAAGCTCCGTTTCATCTCTAACAAACGTCACATAGAAACTGAAAACGTAACTTCAATGTTATTTGATGACATTCAGTTCATGGAACATATTGAATGCAACAGCGAGAAGTTTCGACACCTAACCCATTGCTGAGAGCGTGCACATAATAAAATAAAATCCATTTTCAGTAGGGTACGAAATGCAAGCCAAAACACTTGTGTGAAATTTCTCCCACACCATAAATCATGTACTTAGCAGAGCTATCTCACTTACGACAAGCTAAATAACTTGGCACAGAGCATCACGCCGCAACTTTATTCGCCAATATTCTAGCCTTATTTTTAAAAAAAACTTGACAACAGGAGTACGACAGTAAATCCTAACAAAGGAAATAGCTTCAAAGTTGTAAACATTTTCACTGGACAGTTTAAAAATGTCGATATTGTACATTCGCACGACACAAACTCTGTGACCACCCAAACAACGCTGAGCATTTACAAGAGAAAAATAATCAGATTTTAAAGAATATAGTTCATACTCAGAGCGAACAGGATTTCCTGTAATAGTACGAACTCGTGAGCACCAGCGGTGATTCTACAAGATAATGCAATCTCTTTGTAACACGAAATTACGCATCACAGTGAGCTTTTGTATTGAACTAACGAAATGAAAACTCAGCAACGTTCTCAACGTAAAAGAGTAACTCGCACCATGCATGACAAAGAGAGCACTCGCTACAAAAGGATAAATTGACGAGAGAAAACGGAAGCTGATCTCGATTGACAGGATATGAAGCCCACAAGACTGACTTTAAGCTGGAGAACACGATATTGTTGTAAAGTCTGCAGCAGAATCTGGGACTGTCAATAACTCGTCCTGGTAAGCTTTGCGTAGTGGCTCAAAAAAGAACTAAACTGGATGGAAGGATATTTGCGGCGCGAGGCAAAATATAACGGACAGCCCTCACAAAGAACTTAGAAGTTGAGTCATAAAAAACATAAACATGATATATGCAGTAGTTCACAGGTCAGTGATTTCTACTCTAAAACTAAGAAGTAAACATGTTTGTCCGCGGATGACTATGTGAAACAAAATTTCACCTCTGTCTTCTAGGTTGTAATTATAGTTTCCCCACTTTTCTAACTGAAAGGAAATATAATATATATAACATAATATATATAATATAATTCAAGTTGGAACACTGTTTTTGTGGTCACAAATAAATTTTTGAATTTGCTCTTCAACATAATACAAGTAATCAATAGAATTAAAGTATAATACAGAAGCAAAATTTCACGGGAATAAGGGACATTTTCCACCCTTTTGCAATACCGGAGTGGTGAAATAACAATCGCCAGGAGCAAAAATTCATGTTAGATAAATTGTTTAGCAGGCACTTCAAGTGTCGCATGCCGCAACAGATAACTCTGCTCAGCTGGTTCATACTACACATTATTCCATCAAGGCTCTCTTTCTTGAACTTTCTACTTTGGCATTTCTATGTCCCTATAATACAACCCAATTTCCTTGGGAATATTGATTAGTGAATTTGCAAGGCAAAAAAAGATTAACCTAGACTTTTTAAGGCAACATTTGAAGCGCCGCACCATGAAATGTTCATATGTAAAGTTCTTTAAAGCTCGGCGAGCAAAAAATTAGTTACCCATAGTTTTTCGAGCTCCAGTCATTTACTACGTTCATCAATCGCTTTTCCATGCTGTGCCCAAAGTTTAGGTTATTTGCAAGTACTGAACAGGTATCAGTCTTCATTCAGAGCTGTCAAGAGGTTGACTTGTTTTTAAGCGGCTCCACAACAAAGGGACGAAAGCAAGACTCCCTGGTTTGGCAAAAAGGGGGTTATTGTGTTTAGTCGGGCTATGAGACACCCAGTGAACGAAGTAGTGGAATTCACTGGATGTCCTGCCGCACTGTTATGCGGGTAAAATGGTGTTCGGAAACATTGTAACCATAAAGACTTCCCTCGTGTGGCCCATTTTGTTGATCGGAATCGCTTCGCATCATGAATGGAACTAGTGCGAAATCAATTATACCTGCTGTTTTGGAACGAACTCTACGTAGAGAAATCCTGGCTCGTTAACAGCCGATGTCAACTCTTACTTGCAAAACGACTCATTTAGACTAGGCTAAAGCACACGCACACTGAACTGTAGAGGAGTGGAGAAGTGTCATGTGGATGTGCTCAGGTGAATCACGATTCTGTCTCTATAGCAATGATGCCCACTGCAGTGTTCACCGAAGGCCTCGTGAAGCCTTTAACGGAGCATGTGTGCTAGGGGTGATGCAAGGAGGAAGANAGAGGAGTCATGTTGGGCGGCTGTTTCAACTACACAGAAGTGGATCCTTTAGTTGAGCTATTAGTCGAGCTGAGCCAGTATAGCTACATTAAGCAGCTAGGTAACCAAGTTCCCCACTTTTAATATCTTGATGAAGAAAGACGTGTTACTTTGCAAATTTTTTAGGATAAGTGCCGAATGCATCGGGCTAGAACTGTTTAGATCACATAATTCGATGAATTTATCAGCATGAATCTTTGTAGTTCAGTATCAAGGCACAGGAACTTTTTGCAGCTGTTACGTTTATTAGAAATTATATTGATCTTTATTCTTAAATTTTCCAGTAATTTTAATTTCATTTGTACCATTAATATGTCAAAGATTTCTTCCCGATAATAAGGATATCCAAATTCACTAATACGAATCTTCGTTCTTTCATCTTGCATTGCACGAATAGCGACAGGAGATAAAATTCCACAACGAATACAACTGAAACGTGAACTGTTCAAACTTTAGAAATAAAAAACTGCATAGTTTTCAACGATCCTAAAATTTTTAAATAGGGCTATTTTAGTCTCAGTTCACATCACATTACAGGCTAACATTTTGGTACGGGTACCTCCTCATAGTTACTAGCTCTGAACTGTCACTAGTAGTCCACCGTTATTTACAATTCAACTCACAAATCCGTTGAGACGCAACGCAAACAATGAACATTGAATGACATCATTTGAAGCCGACGATCGAACAACAAAATGGAAATCACAGAGCGCCTAAAATGTGCCGTTGATATGCCCCCAGAATTTACTGATTATTTACCTTCATTATTTACTCATTATTATTAATATTATTTTATTAGTTATTAGTTTAAAGCTTCCAAGTCGCATTAAATGCGATCTCAAGAGAGCGAAAAGAAGGAACCATTTAGCGTGAACTTTAGAGAACGTGGGATTTATGCACAGGTTTGTTCCCACACAAGATTTCCTGCGCATAGAAACAGCAAGTTAAGAAAGAAGAGAAAGAAAAGATAAAGAATAAGCAAAGAGAAGACATGAAAAGTGGCACGGAAAATCGAAGTCCTAGCTATATCTGAGGTAACCTAAAAGCCCACCACATGGACCCTAGTCCCCATAGCATAGAATAGATAAACGTAACATAACCCTGATGTCTATGGCTTATCCTATGCTTCCTGACGGGGTCTTTTCTTATAAGAAAAGTCCGATTCGACAACAAAATTCCATTCTGTTTTCCTGAATGTTCTCTTAAATTCACGTCCATGTCATCAACCTATTACTGAGCAGAAATCTGTTTCAAATGACTCATGATTGAACGCTTCCATTTGGACAAAATTCATAAGTTAACGACTCCTCATTTTTTAAATTCGTTACTTCTTCGGCTCGACGGATAAATGCTTCCTTCACTCTGTTATAAATAAGAGTGCTCGTTACGTTGAAACTTCCGTAAGGTTCATATTTCAGAGCTTGCAAGGTCGGTCCGTTCAGAATATGCAGGCCAGAACCTCGCTTACATGCGCCACAAAATTTAGCAGGGCCGCACACTTGTCATTATCGTGGCCAGCGCAGCCCTCGCATTCATCCAGACGGTCGCAAGCGGACAACTGCACCGCCATCAAATTTGATTGAAACCCATTCAGAAGTTGGCCACAAGTTGAAGTAAAGTCTGGAAGCGAATCAAAGGCCATGACAGAACGCATATAAAGAAGACATAAATCACTCCATTGTAACATTTAAATGCTTTACATAAGAAACCCACGACAGAGCTAGAATGTATGAGTGGTGAATGAGCAACTGTAACGGAAACAAAAATGAGTGAAAGTAACTATTGACTAGATGTAACCGATTCATTAAAAATTCAACACAGCGTTAATTTAAATAATACTGGGATGAGATTCGATGCGATTCCCCTGTATTCGAAGAGGCACATCTGTAGAAATTGATTGACATTCGTAGTCTTCAAATTCAAATCAGTAGTTAATAAACTTGACAACCTAATTCAGTTTTGACCTTCGTAAAGAAAAAAAAACAATATATCTGTTTATTCCAGAGTTGACTTGCCTCGCTATAACTATTGAGTTTTAACGTACAGATAAAGCCGCATATCATAAAATGGTACATGAAACTATTGATTACATTTTGTAGATATTACAAAAGGTGAGGAAGGAGGCATCAAGGAAACTAGCATCAATAAAACTAATATAAAAAATAAAAGCTGAAAATATTCTGTTCAAACAAGTGAGCATTTATGCCCTTGACTTGGAAGGAGGTCCACGGCATCTGCCACACAGTAATAAATTATGAGAACAAAAAATAACAGACCACGCATTCTAAATTCAGTTAAGTGCCATGTAAATTTAGCTCAATACTCCACTTTATAGGCCAAATATCGTCGACAGCATATGCACTAAACACGATTTAGAAGGTTGCAAGCATATTCGAACATCACACCGTCCAATTTACAGTACATCGCCACAAGCTCGGCACCCGCGGCTGGGTGAACAAACAACTCAATTGTAGACATCAATGATGATATTGCACAGGGGAGGCACATAGAGGCCCTTTGTCGCAGCAGAGAGTGAAAGCGTCGAGGACCCATATCACCCCTGTAAAGGTGTACTAAAATGGACTCGAGTTACGACCATGCTTCTTGAGTTTAGGAGTGATATTTCTGCGGCTGCGTGTAGTTCCTTATTTATAATGCAGGGCATAAGCGATGCAGAACGGGCTGATCGCACAAATCATGCTCAAAACGTATCACACAACATACACAACGTAACACGCAACACACCACACAACACATGCTACACACACAACACACGAAACCGTCCACTCCGCCAGCGGTGCAGGCAACAGGATACAAGCTGGCCAGCCAGGCCATGTGACTGTGTAGTGTGACACGAGGGCAGCACGAGGTGGTGGGGTCATCTTAGCACACACGCAGGGCGCTGCTCTCTACCTCCAGTGGCGGACACTAACGTGAATGGAGCCCTGCAAGCTGTGTCAATACGGTGAGCACGTGAATATTCAAGGCTTTCTCCCAACGGAATAAACGGCGCTAAATGTTCACGTGCAGGAAACGTGAGATTAACGCAATCGCCAGCGCAGGTTTAGAGCTTCTCGCAACATTCGCGCTCTAAATTACATGCAGACACCTTAGCCCATTAGGCATAGGAATTCTATAGGATAGAAACTGCAAAGTTCCTCATGCAATGCAAAAAAAGTTCATAAAACACGTCAACATCTATTTAATGGTTAGATATATTGAAGTAGTGAAAGCAAATAAAAGATAAATCTCTTTATTAAACATGAACATGCAAGGATTCTTGTAAGCGTTCCATTTATGAGACGCTGGCGGGTGGGGGTTAGCCAGCGCGGCACAACGGAGGGCAGAGGCGCAAATAATTCTCGAGCAAGAACACGCCCAAACCCAGGCTCGGCTCGCACCTCGATCGTCACTTGCAAATTCCAGCGGCATAAAGCTCCAGTGACGAACACCCTAAACGCGCACCCAGCTACGAAACCGCTCTTCAAGTATGAATGCATGGATCAAAGAGCGGCGACGCAGGAGCGCCATTCAAAACTGAGTTCAGCGTGAATGCGCTCCCAACAAAGCGAGTGGCAACGCCCTTCTCCGGGTGATGATTCTTTTCTTTCAGAAAACTCCGATATATCAAGCCTACGGATAAAACTACGAAATTCTGATGAGGAAAGCAATCCGATTACCAGCAAACTGTAGCCAAATTTTACTTGTAAACGATGTTTATAAGTATAAACGAATAGGGGAAATTATTTAGAAAGAATGCTCATACAAATGAGACAGAAGACTCAAAACATGCGAAAAAAGTCCGAAATTAATTACTTCGCTTGACGCCAAAGAAAAGACCGATCCTCCGTATAAGGTCACATTAACAGCGAGGACTACAACAATCTCTCGCGTCAAGATATAATCTAAGGTATAAAGTAAACACATCAATTCACAAACGACGAAAGACGGTGTATCTTGAAACAATGAGCGGACAAGCCCGTAAAATGAAGACCTGCGCCTTGAGTGTGCCATCATTATGAGCGAGCCATGATAATGAGGATGCGAAGGAAGATGAGCACAAGCAGCAGCAGCGTTGAGAGCAGCAAGCAGCAGCAGCGCCGCCGTACTCATGAAGAGATCCGAATGTTCCCTTTAAAGAATCGATGAAGGGAGGCGGCGGAGCGGGTCCGTGCAGCTGGTGGCTACTGGCGAGTGTGCTGTCAACTGCTGGTAGACGCGGTGTGTTCAGGTAGGGTGCTGTCAACTGCTGGTAGATGTAGGGTTTGCAGGTAGGGTGCTGTCAACTGCCGGTAGATGTAGGGCTTGCAAGTAGGGTGCTGTCAACTGCCGGTAGATGTGATGTGAGCAGGCAGGGTGCAGTCAACTGCTCGTAGATGAGGGCTATGCAAGTAGAGAGCTGTCACTCTATTAGCGCATGTGCTCAAAGAATATAAACGCAAAAATATAAAAACAAAATATCCTGAGGCATTCTCTCGTTAAGGTGCGCAAGCAGAACTCCACTGGCTTATTTCAAAATTCCCAAGCGTGCTCAGTAATACATACTGAAACTTCCAGCCGACATGAGGAAGTCAGCTCAATGCAGGAGCCCCTAGACGCATCACTGGCAAAGATTTTGAAACTGTTCAAATGTTTATTTAGTCAAGGCATTTACATTAAAAACAGTTTTCCCCGCCACCGTGTATTGGTAATTATAAATAGACTGTCCCCGAAGCGGATTTGACATAGACGGTAGCTATACAGAGACGGGAAGCGGAACGGCCTCGGACACGAATAACGAAGTCAGTCAAGACATTGTCCGTATAGTTCCAGCCCCAGCGCAAATGTAACACAAAGCGAACCGAAAAGATTTTACTATTAAATTTGAGGAAAAGCTTATCACACATGCTCTTTGTTGGGCTACACAAGCAATACTCGCACTCTCCGGCTTATCGAGTAAATATCACAAGATTTACTATTAATTTGATAGAAATATTCGAACGGGGCTCAAACATTTGACTGGCCGAACATGTCTCCACCTATAAAAAGTTAAACCCTGAGCTACGTCGCAAAACCTACGTCGGCTCAGTGCAAGCAAATGAAAATAAGCTATCAATGATCACCATGAAGTAGAATTAATAACATACCCAAAGCCCAGCTATCAACAGCACGGCATCACGTTCACAAAATTATATTATATATCATCTCGACAATGAATACTTTGTCATTAAAAACCTGTAATTACCACCTTACTTCGTAAACACGAAATTTGATCCGTTAGACTTAATGTCATGATTTTGAAATTAAAGATTTGAACAGGTATGCGAACATACGCATTTCATTACGTATACATAGACGCGTAATGAAATTAATTAATTAATTAATCCAAATCCTCGAAGCTGTCCACGCTACTCTCCATCTTATTCGAAGGATATTTGCATTAGTCGTATCGTCTCTCGTTAAAATCCTATTCATATCAAATGGGCAACGATTTTATTGCGAGTTGTTCCACCCAACAATTACTTCTGGTTTACGAAGGGTGAAATGTATGTATATGTGCATTGGAGAAGCATCAGAACTTGAAACAAATAATCACGGTCAGCACATGCTCAGCGCGTGAGGGATAGTGACTCAATTATTCACTTGTTCTCGCACAGATGATTGCAATCAGAACTTGCGACGCCAGTTTCGAACATTACCCCGTTGCATTTCATATCCAGCTCACAGACAACGCCAGCCATAATCTCGCAATACTAATCGACTGAAATTACTACATTGTTTTGCCGAGAGTGCGACAGCGAAGCCTCTAGACCACACGTCGGAAGATATTAGAATCTAAACATAACCCAATTATTCAGTGTGAGATATAACACGACTTCAACAGAACATAGAATGAGTAACTAAAATAAAGAACGCAAGTTCTTCAACACTTTTAGAGTTTATCGACTTATTTATGTTGCATAAGTCAAGACGGTAAACAGATTGTTTCACATAGTTACCGAAGCTGCATCACTGTGTTTAAACCTCACAGACTGAGTGAGAAGCAAAACGATGAAAAAACAGAACAGAACGTTGACAACATAATATGCCGGATTTAATAAGAAGAAGGAATAGAAATGTGAATATTCACTAAATTCTGGAACTGGATCCGTATCAGTTTTGTAGCAGAGTTACTCGTCTTGCGTCAAGGGTAGGAAACCTCCGTAGAAAGCTGCTGACTTCCGAGGTGCGACTGGTCGAATTTCTTGAATGCTGTACTCCAGTAACGATAGCTGGAAGTCAGGCCCCTCACTTCGCAGTTTTGCATTCAAATTGAAGCATGTACTTCTGGGGAGCAGACAACTAATATGTTTTTACGAGAGAATTTTGAACACTCCTACTGAGGCGCTTGACAACGTAATCGAAATAATACAAGGACTATATTTTTTACGAGATTGTATTAGACATAATTCTTCGCAGCAGTTAATTTAGTAATGCTCGGACCGTGCCAAAAGAGAAAATATTCAGTTTCAGTTTAGCGAAGAAAAGCGAAAGTTTGACAAGCCTTGCAGACTACAAAAAAATCTTCGATTCATCTTGACATGAGGACAGTGGCGCACGGAACCATTCTGGAGAAGAATTAAAGCTCCGTGCACCAGGAAAGATGCTGAGGCAATAGGTATCGATCGAAAAGATAACCAAGGAATAATCCATTCACGCTGGCGGCAATGGCTGGTGGCACTTCGCAGATGACGCCCGAGGCTGAGCGTTTTTAAGCATGAAATATGCATGCAACGATGGGTCATCACTTCGATACCCGCTTCGCTGGAGCACCA
The DNA here is from genome assembly GCA_014899125.1 of Orchestia grillus. Lineage (NCBI taxonomy): Eukaryota > Metazoa > Arthropoda > Malacostraca > Amphipoda > Talitridae > Orchestia > Orchestia grillus. The sequence continues at coordinate 10,016 of VOMN01070053.1, read as the reverse complement.
AAGCAACACGAGAAAAAATTCGAAGAGGCAGGGCAGTCGCAGACAAAAAGTTCCACAAAACGACGGGCAATCACCTAATTGCTATGCACAATAGACCTACGATACGCGTGTAACTCGCGACGCAATAACAAGTAACCGAGTGTATGCTGAGGTGGATACAACACGAGGCCCAAATAATTGCACCTCCTGGAACCTCGGTGTAAGTAGACTACAAAAAATAAGATTGTGAGAGAGTAAAGCTACACTTTTCACAATAAATCGAGGTTATCGTAAGCTGTTACGTGGCAAAAAACTCTAACGAATAACCTGCGAAAGTTTCAAGAGTATATACTTCATATCTGCCACAATATTTCAAGACAATATACTTGGATGCGCCACACAATTTCTGGAGAACTAGCTATTATCTCGGAGAATACCATGCATCGAGAAAACCAGACAATGCATCCCCAAGCACGGCACACACCCACAAGTTCTCGTGCCATCAATTACTGGGACTTGAGTAACAAAGCAGTCTTCTATTGGCTGCAGAGGTGTCAACAAGAACTGCCGATGCGCTCAAGCGAGCAGTTTATTGTCGTCGTCTGGCGCTGACTACCCTAGCTTTCTCAGTGACAAAATAAATTTCGTGAACAAGTACATGCATGCACACGGCAATACCGTTCAACTATAGGACCGGAGGAATGGACCGTAAGGCAGCATAGTACTCGTACTTCTACACCTTGCCTGTGTTAGCTAATATCAAGAATGTACCCAAAAGTACCATCAGAGCTTCGCTACTACAAAAAGTCCTTCCAATGCATCAAATCGACAACGACCAGACAAAAATTAGACAACGATAATTTGTGTCAACAGTATCATCTTTTTACACTTCATGTTTTGAGGTAGCTTTATCGAGGAAATAAGGCTCAATGACTGAAGTGACATATGATCCGTTCTACTGTCATTGACAGACTTGTTTGGTATATAAAGTAATTAAACATCTGTGATAATTATTAATATGTTTCCTGGAACGTGACCCACCGGTGGAGGGTCATTATACCTCTTGCACAATAGCATCATTGATGGAAACGGGCTAATCACAAGATAAAACTAAAAAATGTGTAATTAGGACCATTGAAACAACAGTTGTGAGGGAAAAGAAATATGTTATAAACGCTCGCACTTCACACGGCGAGGATCTCGAATATCCCCACACTTAACAGGAATATCTGCACCTTTTATTAAAATAACTTGGTGTAGAGGTCTTGGCTTCCTACGAAATGTTGCTCACCAAGGTTATGGTCTCATCTGCAAACCTGCTCCGCAGCCAGTGGCATTTAAGTATCTTCACAGCACCAGTGTGTGCACAGTAAAACTTCCTCCTTTCAATGAACGGAGCATGTCCGGTCGTTCATCCAACTACGACCAATGACGCTGCATCGCCAATCTGTTGCTCGACTAGACCATCAAGACAAAAAGTGTCACTTGTTCACAACTTTATAACTTAATTGTATAGGTGTAGGAGAAATCGTTTTTGACAGAAGTAAAATTTTGCAAGGTTGAACTTCCACAATACCCAATAGTGATATCAATTACCATGTCCGTCTTATGCAAGTTTACGCATCTAAAAGGTCCATTCGAATTATTAGCTTACGTCAAAATGAGACCCGTTTCTGGCACTGGAAAGATCCACTATAATAACAATAATATAGTATTTACGACTTGACAGTTTTGTAAATTTTAGGCGTACACCACAGCGAAATCTGGTGACAACTTAGTTCGAATCGTGAAAGAAATGCAAGAATTTTAGTGCCTTCGAAGCTAATGTAAGAAGAAGCCGGTAAAAAAAAGGCGAAGAAACATGAAGAATGAGAATGTGAAATAAGAAGAAAAACAAATAAAAACCTTGACAGTCAAGCAAACGTTCAGTTACATGATATGCCTGCATACACAGTGAGAGATACACTTGAAATAAAAAAAACAGGCCTAGCTAAAAAATTCAGAACTGACACCTGTGCCTGGTGTTGCTGGTTCTACTACAGCAACGCTAGGCAACATACTTCTCTGTGAGCAGAACAATATCATTATTTAACACAGTCAAATAAAAATTTACGCAACTATAAGATAAATAATACCTTCGCTTCTTCAAACAAGAAACATCGCGACTAATGAATAGATCGATGAAATCTATCAATGAGAAACGTAATCTATCAACTACGATGTCAACCATGTAACGAGGTAGGTAAAGATGTTTTTCAGGAAAACCCTGAGTATAATCGATCTTCATTCATCAAGATCTTGACCGAAATCTAACAGCGTTCACTGTCGGACAGGTTCCTTTACCATTCTTTATATAACATGGGGTATATTTCCAATCAACATCTCACAAGGTTGTTGACGCAGCTAGTATAGAGCCACCTCATCTGTTGCTGCATCGGTACGAGCTCTTTCTGTTTTCATACTCCTGTCGATAACTTTTTAAAATAATTCCCCAAAAACACATGGACATCTGAACACCGTGTGCGTCGATACAGAGAAAGACGCAGAGGTAAAGCAGACGCAACGTCTCTTTTATCCTGAGGAGCTTAGAGGCTAGCGGCCGAATCCCAGCAGTCGGAGTCCGTATGTCCGTCGCACCGAAGCGAAGTCTGCAAATTGAATTGCATAGTCTCTTTCACCGGCGTGAAGACGCGGGGACAGCGGCGCAGCGTCCTGTAAAGCTGACGCTGCCTTTAATGGAGTGAGGCATTCGAAGGGACCCTATATAGCGTCTGTTCCCATGATGAACCGTACCCTCCTACCCTCTGCGGCATTCTTTTCTATTGAACCAGTCACAGGTGAGAGGAGGTGAGACTACACATGTTTTGTCGCCAAGTCATCCTAAGGGCTTTAAAATTAGCGTGCAATACCTGACGCTATAAAAAATACAGCGTGAATAGTATCGTAATTACTCGAGCAGGAGGGCTCTTGTACGATACACCAACTGAGAGAAAGAGAGGAAGGTGAAAGTGTTGAAAAAGATTGAGGCTTAGCACATAAAAAAACGAACTATACACGCAACTACCTTTGCCGATACTTCACAGAGTGGCTAAAAACGCCTTTCAAAAGCAAAATTTCCCTCTATAAGCTGATGAATTCAAATATTATCAGCTTAAACTTTCGATGAATGCTCAAATATCCATTCAACCAAAAGAAGGATAAAGACAACCAAGAAGAAAGACCTTTAAAGACACCCAAGAATACAAGGAATATCTCATCAGCAAACCCTCCCAGTTGATATGAGAAGAACTTTTAGACTCAAAACTTCAAGTTCTTCTTCAGAGTCCGAACTTCATTCATTTCGCAGGTAAACTAGGACCCGTGACGGGTGGACGGGACGCTGAGTCATTCACTGGCTACATCCACGACTCGTGCGGAGGTAAGCCCGGTAACCACTCAACATGAACGTACGAAAAACCAGGACTTAAGCCCGACTGCACGAACAAGCATTCCTCATCTCAAGGACCGGCCTAACAAGTTTCGAAACCATCGGTAATCTTCAGTCTTTTTGAGCGCAAGGCTTTGACTTTCGTTTCACTAGTGAGTAACGCAGCGGGCCTACGATAAGATAAAATTTCAATTTTTGTACTCAATCATCCCTGAAAAAAAAGGAACTCAACAACAAAAGAATTTCACATTAATTATTTTATTTATTATTAGTTAGTTAAAAACTCTATGTACATGAAATGAGATCTCACGAGAGCAAAGAGAAGGAAGGACCATTTAATATGGAGTTGAGAAAATGTGGAATCCACGCACAGGCGAGTTCTCACACCGGATTCCCCACACATAGAAACAGCAAGTTAAGAAAGAAGAGGGGGGAAAAAGAAAGAGAAGAGATACCGATGACGGTATGAAAATGAAAAGATGCCAAGTAGGTACGAAAGCTAAAGTCCTAAAAGACTCTATATATGTCCTTTCTTCTGAAGATTAAAAGTTCAACCAAATTGACACCAGCACGTCCGACTGTTTAGTCTATGTGTTCTTGAAATCTTACTTCCTTTAAGTAACCTAAGAGCGCTCCATTTAATATCAACTATGTAACTTTCTAGAAGAACGATAAACGCAAGCTCAGTATACTAAAGAGAATTTTTTTATGCCCTAACACTAAGAGTAATATGCCAATCACACCCATAGTTCATACGGTGAAAGAACGAAAACATAATTATGACATTTTCGTTCAACAATTGCAGCCAACATCAAAAGCTGCCGAGTTAATTTGAAAGTTCGCGCTCATAATTTCCGCAGTAAAAAATACACAAACAACAGAGGATTCGTGTTCACAAGAGTTTAAATCACAGGATTTGAATCAAGGCATCGAGAGGCACACTTTGTCATCAGAATCAACAGCTCTTCTTATATTTCAATGACATGGAGCGCACAACTTTGGCATAGGAGTCGCGAACAAAAGAATCGACAAATGATTGAAATGATCAATAGAAGTCAGACGAGATGAAGCGCTCGAGTGAGAAATACCTATTGAATTAAGGAAAAAACGTGACTAGAATAACCGAGCTTGATAGACTGAACAATGAAAGCTTTAATGAAATTAACGTGGGTGGTGAGTGGGACGACGGGGAAAATTATATAAGTTAGCAGAATATGAATAAGTACATCCAAAAACAGTGCGATTGCCCACAGATGTAGGACGTGTACTAAATGAAAGGTACGTCTCGAGAGACATCAATATTGCGCACCGAAGCCTCCAATACGAATGAAGAATGCGAGTGTATCGACTCAGATGTGATGGAACCTGCTTCAGGCTCAGGAGTTGGTTCGCTGCAAAGTCACATAATGACAAGGCAAGCCAGCAACAGCTGTCGCAGCTCACAACTCAATACTAGATATACGCAGGATCGTTAACCCGCAAGGCTGGAGGTGTGGGAATTTAGGCAGGTGTGTGTTGAACGAAGTAAATGTATTGAACCACCCTCGTTCACAAGAAAACAAGGAATATTCATTTTCTCTTAACTCTGGCCACTTCCAAAGTGACAGTTACTATCTGCTGCCTTGGAAAGGCAGTGCGAATGATGCGCGACACAAATATGTCCCTGAATGCACTCTCCCTGAAAAAAAAGAGACATGAACTGTTCGAATCGACCGGGAACATCACTTGAGACATTTTACAACACATACATTGCACACCCGGGAACCTTAAAAACAAAGAGAATTGCATGAGAAGAATAGGCTACAATAGACACTATAAAGTAAAACCTCTCTAATACCACCTCGCGTGAAACAACAATAAAACAAGCTAAACGCTAATCGTTTCCACGGTTAATCCCACCTGGTACATTCTATTCCATTCATTTCACTTGGGCTCCTGCAAACGACCTTTCTCATGTTATTACTGGTGCCATGACGCATGCACTAGCGATAAAAATCATCGCCGAGCCCACAAAATTGAGGACAAGGTCTGTCTTGAGCAGACCACAATGCAGCGCTATCGCAACACTTCGTGACGCTCCGCGCTCGTAAACTCGTCTGCCCCCTCTGCCGCGTCCTAGGTCACCCTGCGCAGCAACAGGTTTGCTCCGAAAATTGCCTCAGTGAATGGCAATTGAATGAAATTACCAGCATGCACTGCACGAAACAGACACCAGTTTGCATTCTCCACAATTGTTGAAATTTTAGAATAAGAATCTTGTGGGTGATAGGGACCTACTTTTATTCAGGTCACAGGAAGAAAGTCGGAAATGGCTACTTTTCCAGACATACAATCGATTGTGAATCAAAATGATCAGAAACTTGGACTGAATTCCTGTTCTTCGTATTTAACAAGTGTTGCTCACTAGGCTTCTTGCCAAACTTTCTTCAAATATACCATACCACGATGTAAATATACGATTCGATTCATGTCAAACTCAAATTACATGAGTTTTTTCTCCAGAAAATTAACTTTCAAACGCAACACTACGATTTTTTTAAATCTCACGCAAATGAAGAAGCGGCAGTAAAAAGGTTCGAGTAAGCAGCGAACAGAGATAGAGCAAAACTAGAAGAAGAGATTCTCCGTAATTTCTGAGAGAAAGCAGCAAAGAAGAGCAAACGAACTAGCGATAAAAGGCAACCAAAAACGAGACACCTTTACGGGCACGACAAGGTACAGTGCTGAGGAGTGGGTCAGCACAAACCCACCATAAGAACTCGCCCTTTCACTACGAAAGGCTCAGGTATTTACGTTGAACTCCCACGCAAATCCTGAGGCGCACAGGAATTACTGCGCTTTCACTTGTGTTATGGAATTGACTTCATACAATTCGGAACTTAAACAAACCATACAATATCTTTTAAATGGATAAATCAAAATAAAACGTACATTAGGCCGGAAACGAACCTGGTTATGATCAATAATTATACCGTTATTACACACTTCACGAAGAATAAGAGGAATAATATTTTTGAGTAAGAGCCGAAAATTTTAAGCCTAGTCTCTTTGAAACCTCATTATACCAATTATTATTACCATCATTACTATTCTTATTACGTCACGTTTCAAAGGTCTGTCCCCATGAAACGTAATCCAAAGGGAGCGAAGAGAAGGGACCATTTAGCATGGACTAGAGAACCGGGAATCTCTGAACAAAGTGTGTTCGCAGCGATTTTCGCCTGCGCATAGAAACAGCAAATCAAGAATGGTAACAAAATGCACCGAAAAGATAGCGAAGAAGGTGTAAAAATTGGAAGAAGTGAAGCGTATGCCATTGCTGACCACAACGACTGAAAGGGATGAGAAATTTACCTTTTGCGTCCTAAAAATGTAAACGAGTGTATCAAGTTATTCAACCTTAAAATAGTAATTCTTGATCACTAAAATTTGCCTTCCTAAAAGTACCCACGATAGCGCATGGACGCTTTTAAATAGAGGTTTAGTTTGAAGATATACTACAGCATTTGACTCTACCTCAAAGTAAAGGTTACTTGATAATTAAACACGAGCCAAGAGGCAAATCCATGGGGTTGTACAGTGGGCACACGTGATATCAAAAATTCATGGCTGGTTTGTGCAAGGAAGTAAAGAGCGCTTCACTCAGAAGACGCTGCGATACGAAAACTGGGTCAAGGAACGTCCACGGACAGCACATTTTATTTTATTTTCACAAAAAAAATGGTTTCTACAATGGTCTTTATCTCTACGGTAGCAAGCCCCCATTTGTACAGTCAGCAGCTCATTTCAATCACTGACTTATCAACGTAAGCACTGGTTAACTGGTTATAAACAATACCAAGCAGATTTGACAGAATGACGAGTTCAAAGCAACAGTGCAAGATGAACACACCAAAAACAAAGCGAATGTCAGACAACCACACGTTCCATTTCCGCTCTAGAAAATCTGCATCAACTACGAGGCTCCCAAAAAGCTGCAATTCATTGGTTAATCGAGGGGATAAAGGAGGAGAAACACACATTCTCTCCACACCAGAGCTGTAGAAGTGATATTCGTACTCCAACAGACCTCAATTCACAGAGGAATCACGCCGCATCAATGTTAGTTTCATGGATTTCAACGATGCCCGCACGAATCGACAGTCGGTAAATATCCCAGAGAGTGAAGACCCACCACCACAACGACGGTCTCGCAAGGTCAGTACGGCGGGCACACAAAAAGTTTGGCAACGACGCGCCTCTTATAGCGCGACACACCGACCGCACTATTGATACTCAACCAGCACACATGCAGTCGCTGCTACTGCTGCAGCTCACATCGCTCCCGCTACACTGGCTACTCGTGAAGCTGGTGCTGCACGACTCGTTGCAATTGTAAAGTAAGCGGCCGAATGCCACCGCTGTGGTAGGTACAACTAATCCTCATTCGTTTCTATTTCAGCTGTCACACTTGGAGGACGGAAACGGAGATAAGACCCATTCTAAATGACCAAAACGGAAATATGAATATGATTATACCGTCAAATAAGTCGCGTTTCCTTGCAGAATAAATTAATGAGAATAAAACATTCTGAAACCCGTACTTGATGCTGGTTATATTGATTAGAAGCTTTTAAATGGGTCATTTTGACCCGTCGTATAACCTAGTGGGAAAAAGGTTAGAATTATAAGGTAGCCCAGCTCCCGGCACACATAGAGCGGGCCACCACTACTGCTGTTCAATAGCGGTGCCTGCCCCGGCACGAGCAGCTCGGGGCCTCAGGGCCGACTCCGATCGCCAATACAGTCGCTATCGCTCGCACCCGATATAGCACAACCCTGAGTCATGCCCAGTATTTGAATAATGCCTACATTCAAAGTTGGACCCACTATATCAAAAAATTACAGAAGCACAATTTACATACAAGCAACACGACACATGAATATGAACTAGGTCGATGAAGCTAAAGCTCCCAATTGGACCGTGAAAACCGAGCTAAAAATTGCAAGAAAAACAGGAGTTAATAACAAAAAAATGTATTCAAACAGGAGTTTCCTCATTCACCGAAAGGAGAGGAAAATATGACACAAAACCAGCTCCCCATGAAGCAAAAATAATTACATTGCCACAAACAGTCCTAGATCTGCTTAGAAGTGGTTCTGAGAACCAGAAGAACGCCGAATCCCCGCGGAATGCTGGCTACGCGAGGCATTACTTCCTCCTCCCTCCAAAGAAAAGCCAAAGAATCCTACCAATCTTCTGAAGTGCGCTGAATTCCTACGATACACTGCCAAGCGATCCCATTGGGCGCACGTCTAACGAGGAGAAAATTCATTTCTAGACAATACCTTACCATGAAAGTTGTGGCCAAACAAAGTGAATTTTTGTTACCGAATACTCCAACCCTGAGTTATAAAAACGCTTGATGATAGAGTTTTTTGTCACAACACTCGCTACGAAGCTAGCTCACGAAGTTTGTAAGAAAAGAAAAATTTAGTACACCCAAAGGTTGGTTTATGTTATTTTTTCACTCACTAAATTCACAGAATAACCAGACCGTTATTCTCAACTAAAACGACGGGAAAACTAAAACCAAGGTGAAATTTTCTCCTTTTCAAAATTCAGTACTGATCATGGGGCACATCTCCATTTGTATATATATATATGCATAAAAGTGAGACTTTATTTTAGACATATTTCACAAGAAGTCAATTTCATCAACCTTCTATTGCTAGTTTCGAGCGATGTTCCTCATTCCCAGGGAAATCCAACGTATATAATCGTCTTTAAAATTTACGAGTGAATCTCACGATAAATGAGAAACCGTTTTTCTAACACGCTCATTCAGCCATGGCAGATTTCCATGTTTCATGCACAAAAATTCAGAAAAATAATCCTGCAATTTGACTCTGGAAGACCCCAGCTCCGCCAAATGATTTAATAATTGCTAGAAATCAAGCGGGAACTCCATTAAAGATTTAGGAACGCTCTCGTTAGAACGGTATAAAAAACCAATTGACAGGCCACTCGGGACGTGATCCATAGTTTTGCCAAGATATTAATCATGTCAAGAAATTACCGGGCGAGACGCTTTTAGTCTTCGCTGCTTACAACAATGGCAATGGCAGAATAATGATAAAAACCTGAATCCCGTACCCGGGAATTCCGTTTTGCAGTGAAAGTTTCACCGGAGAAATTTCGACACGATTTTGATGCAACGTAAGTTTCATAATGGAATTAGAAATGATTACTCACTCCATAAGACGAACTATTTTTTACCTTCTCATTGTGATCACGGTTAACATCAGGTGCTATAACTCATTACAATATGCGGAGTGTTAGCGAAAAAGAGGTACAAAATTTCACACATACCAGAAAGCGGCAAACTAAACACTTTTGCATTTAGAAAACTTTGCAAAAAGAAACTTGATTTTTGAGATATTAGCTGTTTGATGTTCAATGGATTACTTGACTACGATGAAAATGGTCAAGCACTACTTCCTCGACATCTACACGCCTATGACAACCATCATTTCTTCCGCTTATTTCAAAATTCCCATTGCCACGTAGCTTTAGGTGTAAATTTGGAAAACCTTCAGTGACCAGGTGTGTAACGGTTTGGAAAACGCT
>VOMN01070045.1:0-11348 GCA_014899125.1 Orchestia grillus | reverse complement strand
TGGATTAGTACCCGACTTAAAAAATGAGGCCATAAGGCTGCGCATAAAGCAGCACATTCGTTTCGGCAAAATGTGCGTTGTGCCAACGATCAATGCGAGAGCGGCTAGCAACGTTCGAACTAGACATGAACAGTTCTTCTTTCTGATGGGATCCAGACTTTTCAACTCTCTGCCTAAAACTCTGAAAAAGTTCAATGGTTCCCTGGACGTCTTCAAGAAGAAGCTGGATAACTTTCTACATACTATCCCCGATAGGCCTCCCTCGCCTCACTATTTTCAAACGGCAGAGGGAAACGGCCTCGTTCAACAGTTCGCGGATCTGCGAAGGCACACCATGCACACAAAGCGGCGGCACTCCAGTGGGGCCTAGGTGCGAAGGCCGAAACATCTCCAAGTAAGTAAGTACTCCAAGTAAGTAAGAGTGAAACTTTGCTACTACATCCGAGTAAAAGTAGTAGTGGTGGTAGCAGTAGTAATAGTAGTAGTTGTTGAATATCATAGTGTTGAACATTTTAATACATCCTGAATGTTTCTTCTGTCCTCTCTGAACTTGCCGTCTTCTAGTATGTATTGTCTTACGTAGAAAACGGTGTCGAAGGCATCCTTGGTTATTTTGAGTAAGGATCAACGCGTATTGTTGTTGAGTCATTGTTCCCAGTTCCGTGACTGACGTCACTGAGGCAAGTAGCGGTACGTACCCTTATAATAAGCTGTCACTTGTCTTCAAATACTTGCTCATCAAATAAGCTATCAAGATCGTCCCTCCTGTGTTTCTCTGTGAAACCCGACAGTTGCAGTGTTGCGCTTCAGTGACGCAAAACTATATCGCACCGAAAGAGAAGAGACTATTTAGTATTGGCTGTAGAAAATAAGGAATCTAAATACAAGATACGTTCCCACACAGGTTCTTCTACACATAGAAGGGTTCTTCTACACAAGGCAAGTTTAGAACGAAGATGAAGAAAAGGCGCAGAATAGATCCTAAACAAGACGTGAACATTGAAGGAAGTAAAGCAGGCACGAAAGCCAGAAGTCTTGAAGCCCTGTCTGTAGCTGAGGTAACCTAACAATGCCGCCCTGAAGTCGCCCATGGCTTACGATAGACAAACCTAACCCTATTGTCTATCTTTTACCTCGTAACGGGAATATGAATGGTAGGTGAGAGCAAACCAGTGAGAACATAACTGCCCGTAGAGAGCATAACTAAGCACATAGATGCAAAGTTTGTAATCCATTATAGTTACTGTGGTGGATCCTGAGAAGTGTGGTCTGATCTGTCCAAAAAATATCGGGGCAAGGGGTCCACCACTCCATGGTAAATCGGACCGGTTCTGAAACTACTGGGGTAAATCTTTCGATTTGATTGTTTTACTGTATGAAATTCTGAATGATGAAATTTCAGTTTTAAACTTGAATACTAATATATGCAAAGTTATCCTAAATTCCAACACGATCAATTTTCCTTTTTTTCAGAAAGAATCTTTATTTTCTTAAACATTGAAACATTGCGTAGCGCAACCATATAGCGTACTAATAACTAGTTCCATGAGATTAACATTATTTGAAAGTTGTTCTCTAGTGCGAATGAGGTTTAGGGACCTTACGAACAAAAAGAAATCGGAACCGTGTCCATAGCCTCACGCTTCGGCTATGCGTATTTATTTACCACCAATCCATGAATGCTTATGCAGCTATTTATTTGTGACGTCGGTCTTGGATGTCTGTGAAACATGTCCTGTGTAAAAGGTTTTATCGTAATAAATTATGATAATATCATGGCAAATGTTTTGAGTCACACCCGTATAGATTGAGTCGATATATTTCTGAGTCTGGATTTCCGTCGACGATATTATTGTACAAACAGGTTCGTCGTTTCCTTCTGGACTAATATTTTTTGGTAGCTCCAAACCACCATCACTGTTTGAATATTCCAAAGTTTATCCAGATGAGCTATATTTTCTTGTCATATGTATCACTTTCTACTTCTTATGGATACTGTTGCAGTTTCCTTGTTTTACAGGTTCCTTTTCCCTTATTTCGATCTTAAATTGCTCATATATTATTGCTTGATAGTCGCGCTTCGTCATATGCCTGGTAATGGGTGCTATTTCTAAGGATGGACCAGGAACTGGAGTGAAGGCACGGTTTTCTATTNATACTTCCCACGAGAATCTGTCCAAAGTTTCTGTATAGATGCTGGAGGAGTTTTGTGTGGTGCCATATATGTTGCAGTTGTGGGTGTCTTAAATTCTGCTTGCAGCTGTTCATACACGCTCAATAAAGCTGGGTCGATCGAAGTGGAGAGGCATCTGCTTTTGCCTTATTAGTAAATACCAGTTCCCTGGAATAATGATCGAATGTGTTGCACAGTGAATGAAAGATCCCTTACTTTGCCAACCATGCCAGCGAACGCAGAAGACTTCGTACTGGCGCTGATATGCCATTTCACTAAAGCCGTGTGCTAGACCACCCTGTCTATTAGATATTTCGTTCACCGCCACTGCTGTATTAGCCCGTTTAATTTCAACAGCACTGTGACTACCCACTTTTGATTTGTAACTTCACTAATGTATGTGACACAATAAATATACAATATTCAGTGTAATTATCAAAATATGGAATTTTGTAGCATTTAAAATGTGTTCCGCTTTACTACCGATAAAAATCAGGTACAGTGGACCAGCTAGTCCGATTTACACCCGAAAATAAAAAAATGACAGTAATTCGAACCACAACTCTGTTGCAGAAAAAACGATCTCTTAAAAACAAAAACAATTTATACGACGGTTAACTTCAATTTCTTTCAAAATCACTAAGAAATTTTGATATCAATATATAACAAATTTTTATATCAACATAGTATACTTTGAGTTAGTAAAATGAAAGTTGAAAATTTTCTTTTCTTTAATTAAAGTTGAGACATTTTTTGCTGCCTCTAATCAGAGGACAACCGTTTATATGACGGATGTCTCAGATGAACTGTCTCGTTTTCTAAACATAAACAGAGTATCTAAACATACGTATAAACATTGGCCATGCTTAAGTAATGCCGAAGTTTCTCACTTGTTTGTGTGTTCGTTTTTTGTTTGTTCGTTCGTTGGACTCTAGCGAACGGGGTCTGAATTACCCCGTTTGACGGTTCAGCACTTCATTATTCAAATTTCACATCCGCTATATATCCCAACGCAAAATCACTCCTCACTGAAATTAAAGTGTTAGCTTTCACTAGAGAAAAAGGAATACGGGATTTAGATAGGTGACAAATTTTCAAAATATTTTAGGGAAAATTGGACATTTTACCAACCGTAGATTTAAATGAGAACGAACCTAGGTAAGAAAGGTCCTGACTAAATATATCTGGAAATACCTCTAATGCATTTTCAATTACATTACTTTTTGAAAGATAAATTAAATAGGACAAGAATTGCATAATGCTTAATATTTGATAAATATACTCATCAATTTACTACCTTCATCTACCAGCTGTCAGAAATGTGCGATTGCTTGTGAAATATTATAAAATATGTTAGATACGTTTATAAGCATCATATATTAATAAACGACCATGTACTGATATGCCCATCTACTTATGGGAGATAAATAAGCATTGTGTGTTCAACTTTTCAGAAATAGGCCCAAATGTGGCGTTGCTGAGCTTTTTCGGTCCTTACGTATTATCGGGAGGACCTCATTCCCAAAGAATACAAACATTTACCCGAAATTTGGGAGAATTCCCCATGCAGTGGTTGCTCTTGCCCAACAAATTTCTCGAAAAATCCTGGTATGAAGTGTTTTTACCCTAAATTGTACATGAAATTTGCCCTGGAAAAATATTACTGGTCAATATGTTCAGAAGATATGATTATTTCATCATATGAAGCCAATGAAATTATATAGCAAGCAATTGCGACGTTCTGGCCTCCGGAATTACAAATGTAATGGTTAGGTTAGGTTAGGTTAGGTAATTCCGGTTTTTTTAAAGGTCCTCCCGATAATACGTAAGCACCGCTTGTTGTCCAATATTGGATTGTACTTCTGCAGTGCGAGTGCAAAGAAGAGTCTGAATCAACGTCCGAGGATTGTGCATTTAAAAATATTTTCTTCCAAAACTTGTGAAAAAATGACGTTATTGTCCGCTTTCTTGAAACTTGGACTAGAATTCAGGTAAATATCAAACTTTTTTCTAAGAAAAATTAGTTATCCGCAGTATCGGACAGCTAGTAAACTTTCTACTGAATAGAAATTGCTTACCGGAAGCTTTGAGAAACTGCTTGATAAAAAAGTCTTCCCTGGAGGTCTCGATTGCAGCCAAAGAGACTCCACTGCCGAAACTGTGGCAAAACTCCATGGCTCGGTACCAGTTGAGAGAGAAGTGCCCAAAAAAATAACATCGACCACCAGCTTCCTCGAACGCCATCGGACACTTGGTGTGGAGACCCCAGATGGTTACTGCTCGACCTGGATTAAAAATAAGGGTCAAACCCAAAGTACGACATTGATTGCAGATTGTTTGATATTTTCAAGTGCTTACTTGTATAAGCGTTAGAATACGAGTAACGAATAGTATCACGTATGGTATCTAGGAAGAGAAAACGACAATCATAAAGTTAATTTGCCAAAAGTGTTTTAATTTTTTCATCATGACTACGCATTAATAATTATAATCAAACTTTTTACTATATATTAGATTGGAGAGCAAATCCTTATCCTATTAATTGTCTAAAATAATGATTTCTAGCCTGGCTTCGAAGCAGCGTTACACCAAATGCGTTTATTAGTATACTGCCTGGCACACATTTTCTCTGATTATATGTTTATACAATACACAGCCATATTGAATGAAACTAGATTCTTTACATGTAAACCTATAATGCTATTAATCAAGTTACTTAACGTTAGATTTCTCAACGGGATCCACAGATTCTCAGATCAGATAAACATGACTTCTTGATGAACACGCCATTTATTGAAAACCCGATGCACCATGCTCTTTACATATGTGAATGAGATCGGAATGAAAAATTTTTCTTTTTTTTCTTTTGCCTTCTTTTACCATTGGCCACGCCAATCTCCAAGTTTCCTTTAGTAAGGGAAAAGAAATTGTAACCATTTTGAATGGTGTATTAATTTTTACCATCCATGTAAAAATCGGTACTATTTGTTGAAGCACTTTGTAGTTTTTCCTCAGTATCAACACTAATTCTGAATGTTTTTAGTTAGTAATAAATTTATGAGAATCGAATACAACAAATGGAAATTGTGGCGTATCAAAAAAGTGAACTGCGTGAGGATAGAGAAATTAGCTCATCATTAGCCTTAGCGCCTAATGAAGGCTCGGTTCTCACTTGGGCTGTCACTGCTGCCTGAATATAAAAATATCTAGATAAATGATATATTTTCAATGCTTATTTATCTCTATATCGATATATCATTGGTCACACTAAGCTAGCTTACAATTTGTGGCACTAATTACTCCTTTCATGGCGAATAACTCCCTTATTATTCCATGACCTATATCAATCCCATAAAATAATCTTGCTGATCTCGCCAAGAAAAATAAAGATATTGCATCCAATAGTTTTATGGAGATTTTACTAATTACTCTAATCGTACCGTTGTTATGGGAAGTTGTTTCCATCGATGACTAACAGAATGATCAAATTCTTGGTTGAAAATTGGAATCAGATTTGGGATTTTCTAACGCTCACACCGTCAGGAAATACAGACCACATATTTTATATTCTTGTGAAGTCCAATTACGTTCACGTTCCAAATGTACACTTCAACAAAAGAGAGTATTGTTTTGGTTATGGTCAACAGTTTCAAAAGCGTTATCAAATGGCAGCTATAGCCTTCCACCGTGAGAACAAATACCAAACTTTTAACCAATCGTAAATATCGGACTTAAAACTTCATAATTCATTGGTTCTGCATACTCGAAATTATATTGTTAAATACAAAAATATGCTTCGCAACATTTGCAAAACGTATACACGTGTTCAACCGCAATTAAAGTCGAATTAGTTCCCATTAAGGCCATCTGACCTAATTTCGTGATGATTTAACGACCACGCTACTTGTTCTGCGGGTATAACGAAGTTTGCTAAACCCTTATTTGCATCTGTAACCGAAGCTGATTTCCTGATCACCTTTGACACATAAACGCATATCGTAATATTAGAGTTTGCTTACTAAGGATGAAACAGTTTACCTCCGATGTGCATCAAATTTATCGTGGCCCGTAGGTAGTTCCAGAGAAATAATTTTTTCCTGTTTTTTAATATGCTGACTATTGACTTCAAAATCTCATACTCGGGACTTCCTGATAACTTTCCCCAGAAAATTAGTTAATCCATTCAGGGGATACGATAAAGAAATCGTCCTTTAGCTTATCCTAAGGACTTCAAGCTCAGCCACTAAGTGAGATTTCTACTCCTTGAGGAATGTTGATTTTGTCTGACTTAAATCAGAGTATAATGGGAATTGTTAATTCTTTTTGAGACTTCATGATTACTTAAAGTTAAATCAGCAGTGCTCCCTGTCTGACTTCGTTGCGGGATTAGTTATGTTCGGTTATGTAGTCCTCGCTTTATCCCTTTTTTTATTTCTCTTCCGCCTTTTAGATACTCGTAAGACTCCTGGGCGGCACGCAGTACAACTGGTTTGATTACAATAACAACATTTTGTTATTGTTATTATTTATATATATTATTATTATTAAAAAAATAACAGCGAAATAACTAAATAATAACAGCGAAATAACAAAAAACAATAACAATATAATAACAATAACAACAAACAACCCTTGCAACAAAAATAGCATTTTTGAATGAGTGTTATTTTTGTGCATTATTATTTTCACCCCATGTTTCGTTTGTTTGAAATGCTCACAACTTTTCGCGAGAGTGCACAATTATGCCTATTATGCCATTGAAATTTGGCGCCTTTGTGGTAAATCGTATATGCATTTCACTTAGGTAAACTCCATAATTGATCAGAAATCATCACACTTCCTGTGATATCTGCGAAAGTTGGTAGTTTTTTAAAATTCAGCTGGCTAATGAACACTGAATGTTCGACCACAGATAGTAAGTTGGATATCATGTCTAAATGTCAAATTCAATTTTAGGCACTATACGTGAAACTGGTTAATAGCCAAAACTTAAGGCGTGGAGGCCTGCTGAGTGCTGTTAACGTAAACCTGGGTATGCCTTATGACAAAATAAGAATAAGTTTGGCAGATTCTAGCCCTTTAATTATGCTCACGCAATAAATATCATATCAACGATAAAGACCCACTTTTCGCATTTTTTATAATCACATAGTTTACAGATCGTAAAAGTGAAAGACAAATACCTGTTTTATTCAAGCGTGTAGTGCCCGGTGAGACTGCCGTGAAGATCTCGTTAGCGTCCTGGTCTCCTGCAGTTGCGTTCTTGAGATTCTCCTGCGACTCAACTACAAGTTCGTCAGTAAAAGTCATCCTTGCAGTTACATTACTGGACTCCAAGTCAACACCTACACTCAACAATATTAAAGCTGGAATTAAAACCTTCATTGCGACATAGGGCTAATTATTGAATTGCCAAATGATTATTTCACCTAATTTCAACTTCTTAGCAAAATTTTCACTCAAAAACGACATTATGAAAACACATATTATAGCGCTCCATATTCAGAAACGAAGTAATCTGGAATCAAAATCAAAAACACATGATCTCGAAACACTGGCGCAGACGAGAACAGTCATTATATGTAGAATACTACATTCCAATTGAGTTGAAATTGTAAGATAAATTCAACACCGCTTCGTAATCAAATTTGCACGTCCTTGTCGTAGGCATTTCAAATGCTCGTAAGAACTCCTGTATGTATAGAGGAGTGTACTATTTGATTACGCAAATATGTTTTAAAGATTGAAACCTTTAACTAACTTGTATTTTCAGGTTTTCTACAGTATTAGATTATAACTTTTGGGTTATATAAAGAATAATTCATTTTAAAGATGGTGTATGCGTGAAACTGGTATGTTAACACGAGACATATCCAAAAAGTTACGTTGTTATCACAGTATTATCGAATTAGTTGTCTTTTCCGGGAAAACATGCAGAAAAACGCTAGAAAGAGAATGTTTACGAAAGTTATCTGTAAGGGTTATTCGTTAAATACAGATAAAGATTTTCAAAACGCCTCATTCTACCAGCAAGAATACTTTTGAAGCGGCATGGTGCGCCCAAAGTTAGTAAAACAACCAAGAGTGGGATCTTCAACACCCTTGGCAAAGTGAGGAATCCCGTCGGAAGGGCCCCGTTAAGCTAAGCAAAGAGAACGAAAAGGGTCAAATGTGCACAGAATTACTGAAGCTCAATTTCAGCAAAGTAATTTTCACTGGTGAGTCCCTTGCAAAGCTTGGCAGACTTGATGGGTGGTTATCTAGTTGGCTGTTGAATGGTCGTTCGGTAGGAGTGCGAATACGTCATAACAAGGTGGTGGGGAGTCATGTTTTTGGTAGAGATGAGTTAATTGAGCCTTAAACAACCACCAAAGGTATTGTAAATTAATTCAAATTGTATGCTCTTGGAGGACACTTTTCTTCCCTGGCTTGATGATCAATCAATTATGAGAAGGCCAGTCATATTTCAACAGGATAATGCACCTAAAAAAAGATCAAAGAACACAACTAAATGGCCGTTAGCCCATGGACTTAATGGGCATAACTTAATGGTGTGGACTCCAAACAGTCCTGATTAGAATCCAATTGAAAATTTATGGCCTATTGTCGAGAGAAAGACTTATGCTGCTGGTAAGTAATACTCAAAAGCTGGTCTTGTCCTCTGGGTAGCAATTGAAAGTATTTGTCGATGAATTCAGCCATCTGAGATAACGTAATTGACATAAGCAGTTAGACAGAAACAGTTTCATTAAGGCATAGAAGAATGCAGGAAACAATGTTTGCTCACAGCCTTCATTAAAAGTCTTAGTTCTTTTTTCATTCGATTCTACCTTATCGAACTCACTAACTTAGTACAGAAATACGTAATTAGACTGCTAAAATGCAGAATAAAACTGCTATTCAGATTTTTCTATTTCTTAGCACAATCAGAATGAACGTTGAATTTGGATGTAGATACATAGATAATTAAAAATAGTTAATCTTGCTTCACTTGAATACTCAATCGAGAATAATAATTCGAAAATAGCCTGAACAGTTTGAAACCCCGATTTTTTTAAATCACACCTTTTAGTACAAAATATTGTTCAAAAATTACTTTGTACAATTAAACAGAACGCACTGTACATTGGATGTAAATAGCTAAATGAATTTAGTGATCTTTAAAACATCGGTTATTTTCTACAACTGTTGAAATTTCGATAATGCTGAATAGAGGCCAGGAACAGAATAAGGGGAAAATTCTCACTGGAAGATTTTGGCAAACCTATTTTGCGCGACAATACTCTTTTGCTAGGGGTAAAGTGACGGGTCGCACCCTAGAAAAAGTGTTTAAAAAGTTAAAATAGTTTAAATTCAGAGAGTAGTGGCTATAGGTATGAATAGTTATGCTTTTAAGAAAATGAACAGATAAGGTTAAAGTGAAGTAATTTAATTTTCAATCATAAGATAATGGTGACTGAAGGAGAAGTACAACTGTGGAGCAATCGTTTCAATCGTTCAGTTGTAGTAGAAGCACAATGATGGAACATATAGGAAGGTGTCAGTCACCTCATGCATTCACCGATAGTAAGTTCTAAGAGCTTTATGCATGAAATTGTCAGTGAATCTAGGTAAGTTAAGTATGTAACATATTAGTTTTAGATTGAGTTCACCAACTCCATGTAGGACCAAGTAATAGCTCAGAGTTGTTAAATTAGCAAAAAATGCAGTGAAGAAATAACTTCTTCAGTAATCAATAGAGCAACTTAAAAAAAAAAAACATTGCTCTTTGTTGAACGATTCACAGTCACGATTTTGGCGGCGGTTAACAAGCGTAACTGAAAGCAGCTCTGGTGGAGACCTCTATTGTGATCGACACAGATCTCTGCCACTCTGAGCGGCACTGATGCGGAGGTCAGATCTGGGTTACTGGAACAGTCAAAAATTAAGCACAGTCACCACTGTTAGCATGACCGCTTAAGCAGGGAAAATTTTCCTGCAAAAAAAACAGCACGGTCGTTCTGGAATGAAGGGAAGGAAAACTTAGGCACTACAGATGCTTCTTCGTCAACATAGAGCTTCCATTCAAATAGGTATCATAGATGTATTATAATACGCTTTCAGGAGCCTTTTACTAAATCGTAAAAGGGAGCTATTATTTTCACCAAGAAAATTAACTCATAGAATTTTGAATATAAAACACCCGCAATAAGTCATCAACACTATATAATGCATGAATCTAACATAATAATACCCGTTGTGTATTTATTTCGATATTTATTTATTTATACATTTTTGGTGTCCGCTTCTGAAGGAATAAAATAAAGCAAAATTAACTTTTCAGTTATTACATAAAAAACAATACAAAAACAACCTCTGCTTTTCATATTCAGTCTGTTGGTAGCACCGATACAATTTATTCCCGGTCGAACGAGGATAATGGCACAAATTTGATGAATTTCTAAATTTGTAAATTGGATACTGTATATTGGAATCAGTGTCGAAGAATATTTTAAGAAAATATTCACGAAAGTTAGTTAAACATTGGTATGTGTAAATTTTCGACTCTTGCTAAAATGTCATTTTATGGGCTGTTAAATTAACGGGCTGTTTTTTAGCAAATTTTATGGATAATTACAATGTATTTATTTGTAACGGACGAATTGGACAAATTCTTTCTACAATTGCAATGTTAAAAATAATGTTACAAATTCCAATTTACAAATTTGTATGTTAAAACGAATGCAACGTTTATATTTGAGTTTATAACAAAACTTTTTATTCGATATTGACCTAATTAACAACTATTTAAGTCATTTCATTATATAATTTTCAATATGTCTTCATCAAAACTAGTTATTTCAATTAATGTCTTTATTAAAACCCGTTGTTGTTAACGGTTGTAATACTAGCACTATATAATAAAACGCCAGGTGTTTCCTTAAATATCTTTAATTAATTTATATATTTTTCATGCGTCATTTCTCCTATGTTATTACAATGGGCATCAAAATGAACATGTTAAATTTGTGGAGAATTTTGTACACTTCGTTATATTTTATATAATAAGAGCCATTGTTGCTTGCTTGGTTGGGCCCTCTGTCCGTCCGTCCCTCAGCCCGTCTTAGTATCAGGCTCTTCAGGCTTTAAGAAAAAAAAATAGTTTATTCCAAACTCGGTCACATACAAAGTATAT
>VOMN01070043.1:0-45010 GCA_014899125.1 Orchestia grillus | reverse complement strand
CTCCACCGATGTTTAGGGCTCTCAGTTTTTTTAAGTAGGATTCCATGGTTCACCTTGTCGAAGGCTTTTCCGAAGTCTAGATATACTTCATCCACAGCATTCCCTTTCCCTAGTGCTTCAGTTATTATCC
The DNA here is from genome assembly GCA_014899125.1 of Orchestia grillus. NCBI lineage: Eukaryota > Metazoa > Arthropoda > Malacostraca > Amphipoda > Talitridae > Orchestia > Orchestia grillus. The sequence goes on along the minus strand of VOMN01070043.1, from coordinate 44,880 downwards.
TTTGGTGTTCGAGGAGCTGTGAGAGACACGATCTCCCTTTTTGAAAACCATGCTGATGCTCGTTGAAGAGCCCCCTTGTACCATATAATACCGCACCATATTCTTCACAATTATTTTTTCAAAAAATTTGTAATGACGTGCGATGTTAAGGTTACTGGCCAATAGTTTTTTGGGATCCGGATTCAAATACATCTCAACGAATACATGCTTGAGGATTTTATTTCTCATTATTTTTCTTTCTTTAATTATTATTAGGTATATCCTACTTTGAATTCTTCACGTAGTCTAGGTCGCATAATTTACTTGCGACATCCTCTCACAATCGTTACAAACGCGCTGACAAAGTTTTGCTTTGTGAAGGGCTCTTGAACAGTAAACACTGAACATTTACCGAACAATGATGCGAAGTCAGAGCTGCTCAATTTTCCACGTCGACCTATGTATCCTTATAAGAATTTTAATTTCTCATGACTTTTCATCTTGGATCATGTGAAAAGAAATGGAAACACAAAGAGGGCTTAAAACAAAAATAAGATATTTTTTCGACCGTATTCCTGGCGGTAAAAAAGTCATTCACGAAGGCGTGAACTCTGCGGGAACAGTCTTCAGACCTGAGAAGAAGAGTGCAGTCCCAGGCTTTGTAACGCATGTTATTGCTTCTGAAACTAATTACGTCTTCATACAACAACAGCATATTTCCTAAAGAATGTGATCATTTATGGGCTACAATCTCTTATTGGACGACACCAGACTGAGCGCTCTTTATGACGACATCTTGCCCGACTTGGTCCTGGTTTCTTGATGTACGCTCTTCGATCTTTATCTTTCTGAATCATTTTCAATACAAAATATTCTTCTCTCTTATATTTGTCTGTCGATGTTACTATAAGATAAGATATTCTACATTTGAGCCACAAGTCTTACTTTCATATCGGGTAGCTGGATCGGAAACCAATATATCATATGAAAAGGTGCCCACGGACATAAAAAAACGGGAGAATTTTCTCAAGGAAAGACAGCCAGAGACCGGGCTCTGATTTGCATCGCGGCTTCCCTCCCGCTTACGAAAACACAGCCGCAGGGACGGCGTAGAAGACCATTGCGAGGACCTATCAACTCTAACTAATACTCTTTTAGCCTTTTTCTCCGTATGTAATTTGTATGGTCCCCAAATTCAGATCGGCATGGATAAATCAAGGAAATTACCCCCTTACTTTTAACTTCATTCTGATCGGATTTTTTTCATTAAATTCTGGCTTGAATTAAGCGATTCTTGATGAAAAATATTTCATAAATATTTGCACTTAAATCAAACTTTAGAAATTTGCCTCAATATCTAGATAGCATAAAAGTAATACCAAAAATAAAAGTTAAAATCTGTAAACATGCAAAAATACAATCCATAGCTCACTGGAAGATGTACGCTCTCGTCATTGAGACATATTTTGCCGTGAAGATAGTACATTCAGTATATTTTATTGAAATATTACTGACAAATTTACAATTCAAGTTAGAGTATTGTACTAGGTGGGGTACAATAAAGTTTCCTTTTATCAAATACGTATAACTCCGTAACCAATAGAAACTTCTAAGGTCTTAACAGTCTTAGGTCTCTCAATTCCGTAAAAACTTGTATATGGTCTCATTTTCACCGCAATTCAACGTACTTTCATCTGGTTAAATTATTTTGCCTTTATAGTAATAGTTCACGAACAGATGAATAGAGCTTGTTGGCTGGAGAGACGCACGTAATATGTACAGCGTACAGTGGGTCCTTTTGTTCGACGAGTGAAGTAATTTTTAGAGTGGTGATATCCGTTGATGATAATTTTGGAACGTTTTCTTTAATTTTATAACTTTGAATTTTATGCTAGTTCGGCGTCTCGAATGTATCGAAAAACATTTGGAGCACTAAAGTGAACTAACATGTTTGAACGCAGCCAATAATTCACAACAAATGTGGCATGACTGAATAGTTTAGTCTACTTCCAGTTCAGGCCAAAGGAAACTTGTTTTACTTGAATATTTTTAATCATTCTTGTTTGCCACAAGAAATTCGTTTCCCAGGAGGCAAATTGGATTTTTTTACTGCAACGAGAGAAGAAATAACGTTATGAATGGCAATTTGCAGAGCCTTGTGTGTTTCAACAATCTGTCTTGAAATTAGAAATAAAGAACTAATGTAGCACCTTTCCAAGAAACATTCGAAAACTTAGTATCTCTTCAACTCAAATATTCTAATTCAAAGTACAGTTTTAGAATATTTAAATATTATTTTTTATATGAACTCGTTGCCGGTTGAGGTGTAAAAAGCTTTTAATATAAATCGGCTCATAATAATTTTATACAATAGAACCTTTGAGCTCATTATTAAACTGCTGAAGTTTCTTCCGTCGCCTGCTTTACGTCAGGGGATGAGGCCACTTCCGTCGCCTGCTGTACGTTAGGGGATAAGGCCACTTCCGTCGCCTGCTGTACGTTATAGGATGGGGTCACTTTCCAGTATCACGAAGCTCACGCATCTCCTCCAACATAGGGCGCTACAGTTCTTCAACAGCTTATGGAGGAAAATAGAGTTCATGATGGGTCGAAATTAAAAACTTGAGCTGGACTTCGCGTTTTGTTGCCCGAGCATTTTCCCCAAGTCAGTGCTCTAACGCTAGCAGTTCTAGTTCCGCGATTACTGAGTGAAACGAGAGTTCTGGCATAAACTTTCTGGGCTTGCATGTCTTTTGAAATGACCTTGGAGCTTTAATAATTACTGAAGAGCCAATACTTAAAAGTCAAACAAATGTTTGCAAATGCTCTTCCCATTTCTCGTTTGAGACATTCGCAATCGATCAGTGTCTCCCTGGCCACTTTGGTAACAAGAAAGCAGGCAAACGCTACGGTGCAGACATGTATGAATAATCATGGCGTACTTAATTCACAATACATTCTTCTTCCTTTTTTCAAATGCCAAGGATTTGAGAAAGTGAGACAGAAAAGCCTGACTCTGGTCAGGCAGACCAGGGTCAGCATCGAAGTCATAAATTCGTTGGAAGCACAAGTTTAAACTCGGAAAAGGAAAATTAGCTGGGAACCCTTAGGGGCCGGAAATTAGGAGGCGTTGGTGAATTGCTCATTGGCTCCGTATCGTGCCTACCACACCTGGACGCGCAAGCATCTCACGATTACTTGTGGGGCATTTTGTTTTACGTACAATTATGCTTCCAAAATTCATTCTGTACAGTTATGCTTGCAGTTATGCTAAGCGCTATGCCTAGAGCAACGTTTTTATGTGAATAAGTTTCTCTTAACCTTTTAATCGAAAAAGTCAATCAAATGCTGATCACATTTCGATGTTTTTTTTTTCATTCGTTCATTGCCGCATGCTCGTGTCTTCAAATTCTCCTTAGATGTGAACGAAATAATTTAGGTCGAAGTATTGAATTCATTCGAAACTAAAAAATTGATGTTCTGTTGACAGCTGGTGGATAATCTTAAGCAAACATTCAGTGTCTATTAATTAATTTGTGACAGTTACCTCATTACCTCAGAAGTTTGATGAAGATGTGCTGCTGAAACTTACTGCGCTTTGTAAATGTTTCCAAGATGAAATATTCTCCGTGCTCTGAGGTAACTTTAGATGCTGCTGCGTTGTGGCACTCTCTGACACGAGCATCACTGCCTTGCGAAGAACACCTCAAAGAATGGCCAGAGTGTTCCAGTACCTCAGTCTAGATGCGAACGCACTCCAAAACGTTTGCGCCCGCACGATCATGAGCGCGTAAACATTTTTCCATCAAGCTAGAACTTTACTCCAAAAGATGGAAACCTCTGGAGTTATGTACCATCTAACGATGAAAATACTGTTGCAACTTGAACCAAAATTATCATAGAATTAAACGTATCAAACAAAACTGAAATGAAATCCATTTAATACCTGTTTTCTAAATTTACAAAATTACGTTTGATGTAAACAAATATTCACGAACATCGCTATGAAATGTAGTAAATAAAGTGTTGTTTCGATGTGATGAAGATTCAGCGTCACGAACGTTCGTTCTTATATTCAATCCCTTTTTTTACTGGGCAAGTTATATTGGGCGACCCGCAGCACTGGCAGTGTCTGCTCTACTTTTAACGAAGCATCGTATTTTGCTCCGCTGTCACGCGCCTCACGACACACACCCACTGTTGATCTATCAGCTAAAATTCTTCAACAAATTACAGTCTTCTAAACAAGCAACAGTGAAAAAATCCATTCACGCTTCGACTGATTACGTTGAGATAATGTGCGACGCTGTGGTTAAGACAAGCTTAATTGGTACGCGTGAAAGTGAAATCAATGTGAATGAGGTACATAGGTCATGAAACAGAAATTTGCAGCACAACTGCATTTATACAGCATCATGCACTAAGTATTTATATTTGATTTGAAATATTAATATTTAACAAAAACACGATGAATCTGATGATTTTTATTTAGGTGGGACCTAACTTAGATTTTTGTTGTAGCTGCAAGTCGTTCCCTGAGCTCGTTCTGGGTTGTAGGCTGTCATTGGACAATTCAGTGATGACTGGGAGAGGCGCAGCTCACGAGCGCCCCCTCAACACAGTTGCAGGGCAAGCGGGGTCGAGTTCCGCACCGCGTGGCTTAAGCCTGGCTGCTCTTCGCCACCATTCATCCATGGAAGTTCATAATAAAATAGTGTAGTTTAAATATTTATTGCGTACTTATTCTTTTGCCTCTTAACAAAGCATAATTCAGTTTTTAAGAATGAAGTCTTCCTGTTAAATTCCATTCCTTGTCTAAAGTTTGAAAAGAAGTAACTAAATATCTTCGGCTTAAACATTTACATTCAACAAAACGCATGTAGTTGCATCGGTGGAAAAATGTTCACATTATGATGACACAACCTTCATCCTGATGTCACATGGGGACTGATTTTGCTTGCAAAATTTTGCTTCGAAATTTACGAGTAATCAAGCAGTCCGAACTTGAAGTAACGTGTGAGTCCACGTTGTGCATGCAGTACGTCATTTTGCAGACACAATGGCCACACCTGAAGATCATATCGTAGAAATCGTCCGAAGTTTGTATCATAGAATGAGAGTAAAATGATTTCTATGACGTGACTAGCGCCGAGTTATGCCTTCAGCAGGGAGGCAGAGGAGCGCGAGAGTCCCAGTTACGGACGCTGCTGATCTCCTAATGCCACCACCCACCTCGTACTCGCTAGCTTCAACAAATACGGACTGACGAGCGAGTCCGTTCAATTTTCCTAGATAAATTACAAGGAATTACATAGGAAGCTCCGCACTCTGAGCTCGGAGCTATAAATTTTGCCGACGTCAGCAAAATTTCTGCAAGAAGATTAGAAATGTCGCAAAATTTCAGAATTTTCATAAGACTTCCATTTGTTAGAAAATATAACGGGTTTCATCTGCAATAATGCCAAGAATGTGAATTTATTCGACAGGATATTCAGTGTTCGGCCGAAATATATTAGTTCCCCTGCCACGGTAATCTAGCGGTTGCGCGGATGCTGAGCACGACTTTGATCTGAGCTTTACTCGGTTGTAAGAATTTTCTAACGCTAGAACCAACTTTTTATTTATTAAATTTTGTTTAGCTTTTGAGGGCTTTCAATTCTTTTCTCGCATTAATTCATCAAAGCACTCTGGCTTATCTTTGCATGATCTTATTGAGTCGAACAATATGTTTAAAAGAGTTGTACTCAGAGACTTCTACAAATTCAATCATGGTTATGTAACTAATATATTCTTGATAGCACTTTACTACATGTACTCTAGTACTTTTAGTACTTTAGCTTTTTTGTATTCCTAGTACTTTAGTACGTTTAGTACGTTTAGTACGTTTAGTACGTTTAGTACGTTTAGTACCTTAGTACGTTAGTACTTTAGTACGTTTAGTACTTTAGTACGTTCAGTACTTTAGTACGTTTAGTACTTTAGTTCGTTTAGTACTTTAGTTCGTTTAGTACTTTAGTGCGTTTATTATTTTAGTACTAAGTACTTCCAGTACTTTTTGTACTTGATTTCTTTAGCTTACTACATTAGCTAACGCAGTAGTATGTAGAGCTGTCGTCTTGACAGAGAGTGGGGATTCCTATTCCATGAGGCATTGAGCGCAGACGAGGAAAGCTTGAGGATCGTAAGATAAGAAAGCGGACGGCTACTCTCCAGGGGGTGCTAGGACGCTCGTCCGTGGTGCTCGTCCTTCCTTGGCGTCAAGTCTAACTTGGTCATCTCACTAACGGAAAACTCTGCCCGCTAAATTTCATGCTACTGTAATTTACTGAGATATAAGGAAGCTTTATCGTTCTTCAAAGCAGGCTGGTGATGTCCATATGCAAGTCTCGGCGTATGACGCGGCCTTTTGGGACCCTGAGCACCCATAAGCATTTACATCCGCCCGATGGCCTCCCTTCAACGACCCGTGAATAACAAAACTCTTGACTGCAGTGAGTCATCTCTTCCTCTATGCTTCTCTATGATGAACTTGGGTTTTAAAGTTTTGATTCCTTCTTGTTCGTGCTGCCCTCTCCAAGCCCTCAATTATTGCTGAGGTCATCAGTTTTTTTCTGGCAGAAAAACGGCACATTTTATACTAATTCATTTCTTGAGACGAACCTTTGAAATGCTAAGCGCTGACACAAAATTTTTTATTTGAAAAACACGCCATACACTACTGGAAAGTCTTTTCAAATTCCAACCGTCTGACTTGGTTATATTCTTCAGTATTGTGGAAACGGTATTTTCTGGTGAATTTCTCATTACAATCAAGTTTTTCATTCCACCTGGAAAATAGTTCTCTTTGTTACTTCCTGCAAGATGTATGAGAGTTTTTTATTGTATGAATTTAACATCACGTCAGTCTTACGACCTTAACTTGTAATGAAAATTTCAAAACCCAGATCACGTTTGCCGTTTAGCAGTCTCTGTGACTACCATTCGTGCTTAAAGTGAGTTGGAATGCTACAAAGTTTCACGGCACTCGCAGGAGCGAACAGCGGCTGCTCTAAGTACGAGATGCTCCTCTGCACTCTCCCAACAGCCTGGAAGATTATTCTTGTGAATCGAGTGGATCAGGCGTTGTCGTTCTCAAACACTGAGAGCTAGTGTTTATGGTCACTCGTGATGTTCGAAGAATGTTAACACTTTCTTCAGTTGGGCTTTCAGTTCAGTTTTCAGTCTGTCAGCTGCGGGTGAAGTTTGTGGGCATCCACAATTTCTTCCAGAGCATCATTTCTGGATCATAAACGGCAGATGTTTCTATTGCAAAACATATGACCAAAAGTAGACCTCTTTCAGAAGAAAGCATGTCATTCATCTGAAATGCTTCTCAGCAAAATATTACCAAAGAAAATGTGGACTTTTCATTTCAGAATAAAATGCTGCAGCACTTCATCACCCCACTTAGAGTTCATGACCCCTGTCAGACCAACTCGCGCTTGATGAGTGGACGGCCACACGGTCGTCAGGACCACAAAATTAGTTGCAAGATTTTTAAGAATTAAAAAGACACTGCAATATGACGCCGCGATTAAATTTTTCGCTTTCCAACTACACCAACTCCCCTCCCACAACCTCATTGGGATCCCAGTGACGCCCACGCGAAGATTTAGACCAGGCTTCGCAGGCCGTGCGAGCGCTGCAGACACGGGCTCGTTTTAATCAATGTTCCGTAAACTTGGAGCTCGAGTCACCGGCCTCAGCGACTCCAATTAACTTGCTGGGTCTTACAGCCATAAAAAGTAGCGACTAAACACGGGATTTCCCTTGGAGTTGATGGGCCCGGCCTCTGAGGATCAGTACAGATGCCAAGCTGCTCAGTCGAGGACCCCCTTCTCGAGTACTGGAGGATATCACTTTTGCTCTCCACACTAAATCAATGCACTATGCATAAGATGTGTTGAAAACACTGAGCTTTTAAAATGGTCTGTCATTTTATCGTTCTTCTGAGAGTTTGAAAACCTGGAATAAAAAGCCTAATTTTCTTCATGCATGAATAAAATTGCATCACGTATCAGGATAACCACTCGCTCTTCAAGTTGATGCTGCGCTCATGCAAATTTCGGGAGCTCATTGAATTACGAGCTACTAGGACTGTCTCCTAGCGTAGATGAAATTCTCGGCAGAGCCATTAGACCTTCAGCTTGATTGAAAGGCTCCACTCAAAAATTTGTAGCAATTTTACTTCCAATGCCGACATGGATCGAAGATCTGTGCTGCTGTTGACAAAGGCGCCTAACGAGCGGACGAGGGTTTGACGAATTTTGATCAACGAACGGAGTCTCCACGATTTTTGGGACTGCTCCTGGGAGGCTCCAGAATTATCGAAGAGACTCAATCGACAGGACGTGTGTGGCGATTGGCCGAAAGCAGAAGCAGTGAGTGATTTTCTAACTTAATTAACGCTTCAGTGTCGCGCTGCTCGAACGGTAGAAAGGATGCTTCAAGAAAGCAGACTATTTCTAAGTAGAAGCAGGGCACTGAAGAGTTGAATTTGATGCTGGGCTTAAGACCAGACTTCATACTGCTCTTCAGTGATGCCAACACTTGGAATGAAATAGGTAAATACAGACTCTTATTGATACCTTCATTATATCATTTCGTTTCCCAATTTTTTGTGAATCACACAGCCAACGGAAAGGAATTAAAAGCTTACTTTGCAAGAGCATATTCATCACATACTTGATAAAAAAGTGGTGATACTTAAGTCTATTCAGCAGCGCTAACGACTTGTTTTGACCTTTATGAGATAACTGCTCGACTTCTTTCAAATTTCCGATGCATGGAATCGGTAATTGAGCAGCTTATTTTCATGCAATAGCGTTGCTCAAATCCCTGTGGGAATGATCAGTTGAATCCAATTCATTATGGTCTCAATAGTGTTGATGCCCTACCCATTAGGTGCACACTTGCCGTCTCAAAGGTGTTGATGCCCTACTCATTAGGTGCACACTTGCCGTCTCTATAGAGCGTTGATGCCTTACACATTAGGTGCACATTAGCCGTCTCAATAGAGTGTTGATGCCCTGCTACTTTTAGTTTTTCCTTTGCAGCTAAATTTGAAACTTGAGCCTGTGAAATATCTAAAGACTTGTGCTGCTACATCTGTTTTAATATTTTGAACAATGTACACACTGTTGATTTGCTGCTCTGCTTTCACTTAAGATTAATTTCTAAACAACAGATGAACTTTAAAAATTGTTCCTGTTTGCAATCTGTCTTATCATTTGAGGGACACAATTGCAATTTTGCATGTGTGATTTCACTTCTGCTGTGGCCCCTACACTCCCGCCACAGGGAATTGCTGGAGCTATCAATAAATTTGGAGCTGGAGAAGAATTTCTTCTGTGAGCACAATGTTTTGCAAATAAAAGTTTGGCATTGCCTTTGGTCAGCAAGGAACAGGGCCATGATTCGCGAATGAGATCTGGATACTCCATCAGAATATTTAAAGCTTGTATTTCTCATATTTCGGTACATCATAAGTACCAAACCTTTCAGCATTCATTGTCAATTATTTCACTTTAATCTCTTAGGTAAATTAGCTACATTAACAGTAGTCACAGAGACCCAGTCTAGGAAACCTCTGCAGCGACTTTGTAGCGACTTCGTCGTGTTTATGTCCCTGAGCGCTGAGAAGCATATTCATCTCTCGGAGCATCAGTCGAGAAAACCGAAACTCTGGTCATACTTTAACCATTGATTTCCTTACAGGATACGTAAACCACCTTCTTATAAGAAGTGAAGAACTTATAGCTCAATGATCGACATCGTGTGATTTGACTAAGTGTGTTCATGCTAACTTTGTGAAGCCTCAAAATAAAATCTCTACGCCAGACTAAAGTTCCAACCTTTCTTGTTCTTGTGCATTGATTTTTTCTTGAAATATTCAGTTGCTACGAGCCGCCGAGATAATTGAACGATGTAGAATTTTAAAGGACTTACACCTCTAACTTAGCTTTTCCCACCATTTTATGAACTTGTGGACTAACTAAAAAGAATAATTTAATTTTCTCGCTGCAGGCACCAAGATTGCCGAAATCGACAGCGAAAACAGTTCTTGAATGCTGGCTGTTAGGCGCAATTCTTTCCGAGCCAGCAAGGCTTGGCCCCACTGAAATGAGTTCTTTGCGTCATAATCGACGTGAAGAAATTAAGGAAGTTTGGGGCGCTTCATTACCGGACGCTTCCAGTCACAACAATGGAGCCATTACGGCCTGCTCCTCTGCAACGCGCGCTGCCGCTCCACAAAACTTCTTCTCGTAACTCAAGGGAAAAACGCGTCAACATATCACTCTGAAGATGTGAGGGTAACGAGTTCACTGATCGTTCTCAGAAAAGGTTTTTGCGGTGCGTGCTGTTAATATATCAGAAAGCTTTGTTTTTACTTATCTGCGCTTGGAACTGTTGATTTTTGGGTAAAACTTCCAATGACGAAAAAGATTCTTTTTATACGAGTGTTCACGCTTCAGTGGCAATATGAATATTGTTCCTGGACTGAAACATTTACGCCTATTTTACACGCAAGATTACATTTCACATACCAAATGTATTGAGCTGTAAAATTGTCTTGAGCAGAACTACTGTTTTAACACTCCGTAAATCCTCCGAGAGCGCTAAAATCAACATCAACTATGCTACACGCAGTGAATCAATTCAAGGCTTTGTATGAAGAAGCAAAAAATCTTCAGGGAGAATATGAGGTGTCCGCTAATCAGTGATCGCTTCTCACACAAGAAAGATAGACCGATGTCGTATTGTTATGTTGATCTCGGATGACTGAGAGCCGAGAAGGAAAATTCAATAGTAGAGAGAGGAGTAACTGAACTACAATTTGTTCAATATTCCAGGAACAGAAATCAAAGCCTCCTTTTAATTGTACAGTTATATCAGAAACTACGGATGGATGTTATATATTGAGGGATATCCATTCCCTCTTTTCGAGTGCAGGAATTGTTACTTCAATTGGTTCCACCTCAACTTTAGTTTCCAGATTTTACTGAGAAGTAGAGTCGCTCAAGTCAAAGATGTTAAAGTGTCGAGTTCGAGCCCGACGGACAGTCCTGCTTTATTCGTTGAAAATGTTGCGTGTCTCATAAACCGTTCCTTATTTCTTTCGCTCTGCAGTGTTTTAGTAAATTGCGCGCGGTGAATTATTTGCTGAAAGCGGCCGTAAAAGCCCTCGCGGGACCCCAAAAACTTCAAAAAGGAAGAAAGAAGAAGAGTTTTCATTTACGTCTGCTCGAGTAAAATGCCCGCGCCGAGAAGAACAGCGAAGGGCTTCGAAATTTAATACTTGTGGGATACTTTTTCCCATGTCTGCTGGTGTTTGCGAGGCCCTCGTCAGTTCTTTACTTTAAAACCTCGTGTCAAAGCAGATATCCGATGGACCAACACCAACTCTACTGGTTGGTGAGCAGGAATTCTGCGTTTGTGTACGCCACCTCCTTCGTGTCTGTGGAATCTAAACGTTCAGTGACAATGTCTATGTTTCTGATAATCTATGTCAATGTAATTCTTGAAGCATTTCGTATTTTCTAAAGTACACAAATTGGTGAAATATCCAAAGCTGTAAACGAATTATTCTCACTTGTATTTTATGACCGAATTTAGTTTTCTTAAAATTCTTCGTGTTTGAAGAAGCACTGATTATAAATTCTCGATAAATACCTCCTTCAAATGTAGAGGCATTGCAAAACTTACAATTATGCTTACATTTTTTCTCCACTTATGCGATAAATGTTATCAGAAATTGCCTCGTCACCCAGCGATGATGCGAATTGTAAATCCGTTGCATAGAATTCACCGCATTATATTTACACGTGCCAAAACACCTGGAGGCTACCCGTTAGCGTGACCACAGTGTGGCTGCGAGAAGGAGTATCGGATTGCGAGACCGCATTGACCTTATAACGTCAGTTGGATATCGGTCTACGAGTCGCCAAACCAGATATTATGCTCGTGAAGTCGTACATGCTCCTCATCAGATATTCGCAGCACTTCCTTGAAGTGTGGCCCCACAACATATCGTGCTGTAGCTCGGGTGGCCAATTCTGGAAATGAGGGCGTTTGGAAGCGGCCAGTCGGCCGATTGTGCTACTTCTTGTCAACAAAATCCTCGAAGCTGTCGTCGTAGTTCTCTATTTCCTGTCGAGGAGCTTCTACGGATTCAGAGGGCATTGGGTGGCAGTTAGAAGGGTCACATTGCTGGAACGGGTGTGAACCACCTCGCTGCCACTCTGCTCCATTATCCTTCCAGTAATTCACTCCTATGCTCTAAATCGGGTCTCGCAAAGTCACACCAGGAAAAAAGTTTTCGAAACTCTCGAAACTGAAATTCGATGACTTTAAAACCCTCTGAAATTAAAGAAAAAGTGCAGTGCAACATTTAATCCAAAGTTAATGCGGTTTTAATGGTGGCAATAACAATAAAGCATTAAAATCTCTAATTAAAACTATAATAAATTAATAATTATTCAGTTCTAGCGATAATGGTAGTAACGAAAATATCAATGTCTGAACTATCCGTGATCCTTCTTTGGCCCACTGTTGATAAGTTGATACTGTTGATAAGTCTCAAGCCCTTTATGTCATCTGGACAAATTCTGGCAAAAATGAAGTACTGGAGCGTGAAACTTGGCTGGAACTTCATTAGGTTGCATACCCCAAACCTCACTTCAAGCGAACAAGCAAACTTTAGAAACTTTTACTCGTATTTAGACGACGATATACAGGGTATTACCTATGATTATGATAATGAGTAGAGTAATAACGGTGATAATAAAGTAGTAAATAAAGTAGCCCTTCATGTACGGTATATTACAACAAACAAGCTAAAATGCTCCTCCGAACTAATATTTAGACATCAGTAGTGTAAATTCAACCAACGTTAAAGCATGGAAGTGCAGTAAAAATAAGCGAGTCAATTGATATGATTGAATGGTTTGCTTGGAAATTCGCTAGGGCTTATTTATTTCACTTACTTTCAGTGAGAAATGATGGGAATAATTTGTATCCTTGCTCAATCGTGACGATGGTCCATCCATTTTGAAATGGTTATTTCAATGCTTGTTTAATATAAGTTATAAACAGCGTGAGTACGAAGCTTCTGTTGCACATATGCGTGCTAGATATTTCAATGAAACAATTTATCACTCCAGTCTCCAAGTTTATACGAAAAACCACACGAATATGTTTCCGTAAATGTAATGTCCGCAGAGCACATTTTTCCATTCCGCTAATTTAACATACATACCGTTTTGTCTTTATCAAATGGTCTGCTCGTTTCTGAATGGTCTTTCACATTCAGAACAGAAATGCATACGTAGATCCATCTGTTATGGATTACGTTCACATTTCAGCTGACGTTGGTAATCTTTGGATCAAATGTACTAAATACTGCTAAGGGAAATCGGCCGTATATGCTACCGAAACGCTACCGACAAAAACAAAATTTCTTAGTGATTCTTTGCGTATTATTTGTTATCGTTCGATGGTAAATTTAGAGAACAATATTCTATGGTTGTTTCCAAGTATTCAATCCGTGATATAATTCTATCCTATTCGCAATTATCATAGTTCCATGACTGAAATGAAAGTTTCCGATGAAACATATTGCCCTCTTCCCGCGCAGCGGTCGAGCCTCAATGCGCGAACACGTCTCTGAGTCTATCGGCAAATATTGCGAGTCTCGCTTACCGAACCCGTACGAGTACAAAAAGGCGTAAAATTCTACAGAAAAGTCTACCACCTCGAAAGTGGTTCGGGATTCTTTGCCGAAGCCTCACTGATGTATCCCTTTTATTCCAAAGTTTACAAATAAATAAAAGTTGAGTTTATCAAATCCAAAAGGCATATGGATGAAATACATCTCAACTCTGTAGGAAATAATTTTAAATTTCAAATGACCGTGGAAATATTTTTCAATATTTCGTTGATACAAAATACCTACATCTTCTGACTTGAGCTAACTATCGTAGGGAGATTTTATTGTTCATCATCTGCAACTTTAACAAAAACTCGAGTTTTGCGTTCAGAAAACAATCTTTCGAGCTCATAACGTCAAATTTCAAGACGGCGGCATAAGCTGCAGCTGTCGAGCCGCCGTCCGCGACTTTGAGGCGCAGATTTGCTGATCTCAGCAACACAGGCCGACCAATCTGGCGCAGCAGCGAATCTGTCACGGCCACCCCCTGACACGAAATTCTGGGAGGGACACCTCCAGAATATTTCATTGATTTATTGTGGCATATTTCCATCGCATTTCTCCGCTCCATGGCCCTCATACAATGCTGCGTCTCGTGAAGAAACATAACATTCTTGTTCAAGCCTTGAACCGTTTGACATCGGCTGAGGAAATGATTTGTAAATCAGTTGTGAAATTGTCAATGGGGTCTTTCAAAATTAGTACATTGAAGACAAAGAAAATTTCACGTCTTAACTTGTTCCATTTGTTTAAATTTTCCTTTACTGAAGCAGTGCGAGTGATGGAATTTGTTTGGTGAATGCGAGGGCGTTTTTCAAGAATGACAAAATAGCGATTATGATTTTGCGTAGATACCAACAGTAGATGATAATTGATCAACTTTTTTCGTAATGCAAAAATTTTACCCAGGAATTTCAATAACTGAATGCGAAGGGAATGTGGATCAAGTTCAAAATGCGATTCAAAAATACACGTAATGGTCAAAGTTATATCATCGTTGCGACTGCTTTCAACATTGCAAAAAATTGGGACACACTGACAGGATTTAAGAATAGATATTATCGAAGTAAGAAAAATAATTTTGCGTTCCTTTTCGTTAAATGCTAGAAGAGGAAGAAGCATTTCCAGTGTGAACACCAATGGGATTTGCATTTCAAATCCCAATATTCACAAGCAGAGTGGACTACATTGCAGTGGAAAGCTTCTGTTAGCCCAGAATAGGGTCGGGACAAAAACTGTGCGATGTAACTCATCAGAAATGATCTCCACCGTCTTAGTTCTGGTGAAAGTAAGCAACTAAGATAGTTCAACAAAACAGAATCAATAGAAATACGAATTACTTAGTGAATCAAAAAAGCTATAGACTTAAGACTGTTCAGCTAAGTGTATATTCAGCGGCATAAGCGAGCATCCTGTTCCATAAGCTGTACTGCTTGGTACTGAAAGGTTTTTCTAAATACAACACATTTGTCTTTTTGCGATAGAATACCGATAATTTCTTCGTAAATAAATATACGTGTCATCTATGATTCATAGTATAACACTAATTAGTGTGATTGTTAGAGAGACAAAAAGAAGTCAGTTTTTCGATACCGATTTCTGAACATTCTCATAGAAATTTAATTCTGAATTCATCACTTTCGTATACGTAGAGGAAGTCAATATTCGCTATCCTAGGTACAAATTTCCCCAGTTGCATTCACGATGGTGACACGAGTATTACCCCTTGTTCCATGGAATAAACCTGGTCTCTAGCTCGTACAAAATTTTTCAGGAATGCATATCAAATGTCGCAAAGTTATCAGGTCGATGTAATTATCTAAGATTCCTTATTAAATCGCTTGGTCCTACATCGCAATTTTCGCTGCCGCTTTAATTCTAAACATAGCAAAGAAGAAACTTCTCGTAGAGTTTCTATTCGTGGATTTCTTCAACATAGGAGAAGCCTAGGTGCTTGTGGAAGCTCACTTTGGGATGAATCTACGGGTGCCAATGACAGCAGTGAAGGGGTTTTGGTCGGGCTGCTTAGTGACCCGTGTTACACCAATGCTTGGAAGATCGGTTCTGTTAGAGCCGCCAGTGACCGAAGCACACAAAGCACAACTTCATCACCACTTGAATGCTGGGGTGAGTAGAGAACTGGTATGTATCCTAATCCAAACCTGTGTTTCTTCCATAAACGTCTAAGAATTTTTTCTAGAAATGGTCCTTAGACTATGTATACTCCATTTCCGCAGGAAGGAAGGAGTAGTAAAATATGTCGATAGCGGTATGGAGAAGGGTTGACTGAAAGCAAGTGGTGGTCTCTCGGCTTATTATTCGATAAGGGAGCACCTGATCGTTGGGTGGCGTTGGTAAGAAGCAGGGCTAAGTGTAATTTCTGCTAGCAGACTTATATTCGACGTGTAGTGAATCATCCAACGATTTACCTACTAAAGCAATCACTCCTGTGTTCGTCACAAATATGGCCACCTATTTGCATCCCCTTCTCAGTGAACTATGAGAGATCCCGTGGTAGTCCAAACCATCCTTTTAAAATTTGAACATTTACGCTTTGCAAAACTTAAGACAAACAAGATTGTATTATTCATTATCACTCATAGACCCCATTTGAACAAAGATCGAAATGCGATAAAAATTTAAATCGTTTTCACCACCTAAGTTGAAACAATGAGTGTAAACATTTGTTTGTACGTGTGGTTGTATGCACGTGAATTTATATCAATGAATGGACACAGGAAGATGTCGTCTTTTGATACTTGGCTTACTCATAGATCAAATTTTGAATAATTTTTGTTTTTTCAAGTTTCTGTTTCGTAAATTTTAGTTTTTTCATTCTTATCACTTTTCCACAGTGATCGCCAAATCTCTGTATTCTGAAATTCTCATAGGGAAAAATATTCCCATTTACACTACTTTGCACAGTCGAGTTAGTGTAACACGCCTCTCACCAGAGCGGCCCTAGCGGCAGTCTGTAACAAGACAAGCCCACGACTTAATTGTACCGTCTTGTCTTTACAATTCGCTTCAGTCTCAGATGCTGCAATAAAAAAGCACATAAAACCAGAGCCGCACTTTTGTACCGAGGCCAGCGGTGGCAATGCCTCTCATTTCCAAGGGAGTCTCTTGTTCTCTTCACGCCAGCGTTAAATTGCGACCGCTCAAAGCGCTGTTGTTTTCATAATTCTCCAAATGAGACAGTAGCGTGTACGTATAACTAAATTTAATTGTAGATTTGATGTCCCCGCAAAGTTTCTACAGCTTCTTCTTTCAAGAGGAAAGTTTGTACGCGATTTTATTAGTATATAACAAATGATGCTGAGCGTTACATGTACATTAAAGAGAATAAAAGATAAAGTGCAAGTTTTACTTCATACAGTTTTCCCATCAATCTTCCATTCTAAAAAGCATTTTATCAGTCATTGCGAATATCGGTATCTGGAAAAGGTATCTCAGCTTATATTCGAGCAGTATTTTGCGAGTCGATACAATTTACTATGTACCAATTTGGATCATTTTTCTTACTGTGTATATCCACTGTTCCTTCAGTATCGTCGAACAGTATTAAGTTCCCCTGGAAGAGAGTTTTATGCAAAGTACTTCCATATTATGCGCTCATCGGTGAGCTTTTTGATAGCGTTAAATTGTAACTTTGTAGGGCGAGTTTGTAGTCAAAAGTCCTCCTTTGTATACAAATCTGGCAACTTTTGCCTCGTGGCGATAGACTAAGAACAATGGAAAGTTGGAAATGCCTGAGCACTGGAGGGGGAGCCGAGCGAGTGGGGTGCCGCGGCACCTCTACCGATGCTAACTTTCCTCGCAATCACAGCACTTGTTCATAAAACAACAGCTCGGAAGAAGGAACCTTTACGTCACTGCAACAACCCCAAGACTGCATTCTAGCCTCGCTGAGGAATGAGTTGTAGCCAGAAAAACTTCGAGTTACAATAATGGAGGCAGCAGAATCATAAAATACGATGAAGAATCTTCATAGTATGGTAGCAATCGTAATTATTACATCCCGCGCTCATTCTTGTCTAGCGTTTTGTATCGTATTGCTCGAATTGGAGAAACACGTGCCGATAAACTGCTCTTACGAGATATTATACTGAGCTCCTCACGAGTATATCATGTATTTTTTCCATTTTGGGAGCGAAAGTTCAGGTTTAAGTGAAAGATATGAAAATACACAAGGAAAACAGTTGTCTAACTGAAGAGCACGTAAAATAGGATCTTTGGATTCAAGAGTTAAATAAGTGAAGTTTTATTCAGAAACTTGAGGGTGATCAAGTTGGGTGGATTATTCCCGACTAAGGATTGTTTTCGTGGGAAAATTTCGAGAGCAAAACCTTGAAACATCCTTGTTCCCTTCTAGAGAAAGAATTCAAACCTCCATCAATTATTGCATTTTGTACCGATCAGGATTAACTTCTAGTAGAGCAATTCAATCTAGTAAAGTAATATTTATTCAATACTATGTTGTGGCTGCCATATTTTCAAGTTATGATGAAGACCTCGGAACTCAAAAATACGAAATTGCAGTGAATTTCAGAAAAACTTTGATTCTTCTGTTTTTTGTAGGCCTATCGTGTTCTTTTAAATTCTTAAGCCCCAATAAGATGTTGCACTAGTTGAGTGTTACATTTGATGAGCCAAATGATGGTACAAACATCAGCAATGGGGCTGCACACGGGTGATACAGTTCCCTCCCACCGAATTTCGGTCTTTGATGACCGGCCCGTCCGAAGAAGTCGGACGGGAACTTAATGTGAGATAACCGAAGCAGTCTGTGTGACTAGTCCGGTCGAAGTTTGATGAAAAAATAATCTAAATCAGGATTTTACGGAAACTAAGAATGCAAAAATGGAAGTTTTACCTCTAGCTAACATACAGAGAATAGAACGAGAGCTGTAAATCATTCTACGAATAGTTGAAAACTTTTTTCTCAATATTGATGAAGACTTTTTGGAGATAGTAATGATGTTGAGCGTAGACGCCGGTACGTACATCTTATCGAATGTTTTTTTTATTCCTGTGTTGAATCCTTTGATAAAATGGGTTTAAATATTCATGGAATTCGTGAATTTGTGGCGCTTGGTTATACTGTGGGTGAAACTTTGTCGGAAAACCAAGAGTAACTAAAGTCTTTACAAAATTTCTAAACGAGGATTTCCTGCTTTTCATTTACCTCCGTTAGAAATTTTCCTTTGATCTTCTCATATCAAGCTTATACAAACTCTTTCTTACCAAAGAATTTCTCTTTCTCTGCTTAGAACTGAGCAGTAAAAAGCAGCAAAATCTGCCCATGGCACAATGCTCGCAAAATTTCATCGATGTAACAATATTAAATCAACGTCAGCCAAAGCTTTCCTTCGAAAGAAATCCAATGCAATTTTATTGCATTTTCCCGGCGGCTGAAGGCCAATTCTCTGTAAATGAGAAACATCGAGCGTCTGCCAAGGCGAACATTATGCCAAGATGGCCGCCCTGTGACGCGCCGGACGCCACACCTGCGGCCTCAGCTGCCCTGGGAGAGGTGCGCTGCGGGCACCTGGTGTGTTGGGCGCTTCTGGCCAAACTGAGACAATTTGCGCTTCGACGATACTCGCGATGAACCTTAGAGTTACTGCTCTGTAAATCAAAGAGATGTTCAAACCCAATTCTTTCCGAGCAACGCTAGTAGAATGCATGTTTTCAACGAAGGAATGCTCGAAGGCACATTTGCTGATGAGGGGAGTGTTCACGCTGACGTTATAGAGTCTTTCCGATAACATTGCGCACTTCTAACTCCGAGGGAGTTTTCCGAATTTTATGCAGGAAACTCTTCACTTTACTTTTGAGTTCCCTTTTAATTATAAAAAAAACCTAGCGCCTCGCTAATTTTTTAGGCTACTTATTTTATATTCAATGCTATTCATGTCATTGAGGAAGT
Organism: Orchestia grillus; assembly: GCA_014899125.1. Classification (NCBI taxonomy): domain Eukaryota; kingdom Metazoa; phylum Arthropoda; class Malacostraca; order Amphipoda; family Talitridae; genus Orchestia; species Orchestia grillus. The sequence continues at coordinate 25,222 of VOMN01070043.1, read as the reverse complement.
GCAACATCATTTGAACAGATATGATTTTGAAACCTGTAAATTAGAAATACGAATCAGGAAGCAAAATGAACAAATTATTCTTCGAAATGAATCATTTCCAACAATATTATCTAAGTATTTCTGTTGTTTTTTTTTGTCTACCATGCGTGCAAAACAAGACATCGCATTTAACAATTAGGTTATCCTGTTTTCGTTTTGCTGGTCGTACTTGTCATAGTCACCATGAGTCCAATTCGCTCTGAGCGAACATCCGTAGTTAGCATCACCATTTACGGAATTAGGAGGAGCTGCGCTGGAGGCAATTTGCTGCCCTCAGCCCTGAGTTTTCAGCCGTCAGCGTCCGTCGCGAGACCCCCACGAGCCGCGCTGTGACGTCATTGCGGTCCGGACAGGCCGTTTACTTCGGGCTCCTAACTCGCTTTATTGTCACGGCTTCCCTAGTTCATGAAGGTAATTGGCAGCAAGGTTCATCATCCCATTTAGGTTCATCTAGAGCATCAACGTAAAGAATGTGTTTTCGTTCCTGTTTGTGGCACAGAAAACAATTTAAACACGATTGTCGCAAGCTTTTTGAAGGTATTATTTCCTAAAATGAAACAAAATCAAAATTGAATTGATTTATAAACCAGGAGAAATTTCATAAGTTCTATACGGTTATGTTCTCTGAAGAATTCAGTCGTCCCTTGTATAGAGCGCTAGATCGGTTCAAAAACTACCGTTCTGTCTTCATATCAATCTTAAAATACTTTCCATTTAATTCTTATGGTTCAGTTATTTTCCGTGCTGATGGATGCTTGCGCTAATGTAGGTGGCACCGCTCTTCGTAGGGCGACTGCAGAGAGTTTAATCACACAAACCGTTCTGGCGGTCTGCGCGAGAGCAGACTGAGCAGCGAAAATGTTAGGTTCACGCACTTTCGTCACAGATCTTCACGTCTCTCTTAACCTTTGAGTCGCCTCCTTTTAACAATTAGCTTTATAAATATTATTTCTGGCTCATGAAACTCTCTTAAGTCAAATTACGATATCCAATTTGGTCTCATGAATCCTTACTTCGTCATATCTCTTTCTAATTTTACGGGCACACTATCGAATCCTTACCAAATCGGAGCTCAATACAATTGATTTAATTCCATAGGTTCCTTGTGGAAAATAGGGTCTCGGTAAAAACTCTCTCCTTATGCCCACTAGTTTTTGTACTATAGTAATCAAATGTCGAAATTGAACGAGCGTGACATGTATTTTCTACTTCTCCTGGAGTAATTTATTACGTTTTCCGAAGCAGCAAGATTCTATATGTGCTTAGTGAATCCTTGCCGAACTGTGAATGATTAATTAAATGCGTTGTTTCCATCAGAGAACACATAGAATCGAGTGTCAAATTCCTAGATTGCACCATCGTTGCAGCTGCGAATCTCAGCGTGCACTGGGTGTCCGTCTGACAAGTCGGTGTAAAATGGTAGCAAAACGTTCTCTTTTTACGCTGCTTTCAAAAAGTTTCTGTTCTTTGAATGCAACTTTCGCAAAAAAATTCGAGACGCTTCCGAACTCATCTGGATGGAAGCTCAAGTCGCCCTAAAAATGGAAGATAACGACCTCAGATGGAAGCCGCTTGCTTCAGATTCTAAATTGAAATCCAAGTTGCTAAAATAAAAATTTACCTCAAAGTCAAAATTGATCACGCATTTGAACAGCGAAGTATTCAGCCTCACGGTAAACGCAGTCGAGAGACTCCAGGCACATTTTAGACGCTCGAGAACAAATTGCCTAGAAATATATATTGGTATCCGACGTTAGTCGCCGGTTTGTGCCAAACGCAACGATGCATCACACAGTTCTTGCCATGAAAGTTGAATTTTCCGCTTGAAAGCTCTCGAGGAATCAAAGCCTTCGCAGAAGCTGTTTAATTAAGCTCAACTGAATTAGCTAATGCTAATCGACATTTGAGATATTCCTAATCCTTTCCTGCTCATTATTTGCTCATTCCCAGCAGCATTAAAATACCAATAACAAGTGACACTATCAATCGTCACAGCTATTGGCAATATCCCGTCACATCATAAATTCCATGATCTGAATAATATAAATGTTTTCACTTCTGCTAAGTTTCATTAAAAACAAGAGAGCAAGGAAAGCTGCTCTTAAGCTTATCATATTTTTGACTAGAATTACTATTGTACAAGAAAAAGGAAACAATTTACGTTTCGGCCGTCAGCACCATTTCCAACATCAGAAACAAACTAAAAGAAACCTATCATACAAAGAAATTATGTCAACAAAAACAAAATTTAATTTACTTATTATCATGGGAATCGAGGCTGTGTGTCGTTTAAACAACTAGGTTTGTATGACAAATATATAAAGAGTCTAAAATGCATAAATCGGTGGTTCCAGAATAGAAGAAATTATGTTAAAATTTCCCATGCGAACAGGAAGATGGCAGTTCTAAGCGTAAGCAAAAACAGCAGAGTGGGAAGGAATTGGAAGAGGATGAATGACTCTGGTGAATCTCCCATGGTGAATTTCCCAGGCTGCTCAGCCACACGAACACTTAGAGCTCTAGTGGTGAAGCCCACGTATTTCGACGCACATCGTGCGCAACAGTGTTTATGTAATACTCTAACGAAAGCATTCATTTAGCAAGTTTGTCATTGAATTCTAAAAGCCCGCTCCCGTAGTATCCCACTGTATTATAATGGCTCAGTGTTGCTTGCTTGCTTAGTTGGTTCTTCCGTCCGTCCTAAACTAATAGCAAGACTGTCAGTAAAGGCAGTCCATGTTAGTGATACTGGAAATAACATTGTTTTATTTCAGAGTTACCGTAAATAAGAGAACATCATAAGAACCCAATATCATTGGTCCCGCCATTTTTGGCTGGGCGCTTCCACTTGTAGTAGATTAGAAGACTAGCTTTACTTGAAGAGGGTCCTGGTGCATCCCAATGCATTAGCTGTGCTTTATGTTCTGAAGTTACTACTATAGAAATTTATCTTATACTGTTATACGACTGCCATCAAAAGTAACAGTAAGGCTCATGTGAAACAATGTCTGTTTCTTCATAACTACTGCGGATTGCTTTCTCTGATGTAGTACAAATTCACCTCAGAATCTGAACTCATGAATTGTTTCCTACCTAATTTTTCTAGTGCATACATGAATGGTGACACACAAAATATTTACAAACTTGGAATATTATTATATAGTATAGATTGTGTACTAGGTATAACCGAAAGTTCAATTTTTTGTATAATGAAGCACAAGTTTTCGGATTAACTGAATTCTTCTCATACTTTCCATTCGAAGAATTCTCAATGGTCTAACCTCAGAGAAGAAAAGCTTCAAACTAGTTGTACACCTGAAAGCTCTCAGCCAGTTTTTTGATTCAGTTCTATTTCAGAAACTCTAGTAAAAGAAGGAGAATTTGCATCACATTTTAATTTGCATCCCAAAATTCAAAAAAGTATGACAATTTGACACCTTTACACGTGTGAAAACCTCAATCATCTCAGGGATTTTTAAAATTTTGAGGACCGATTTTACGCCCGTAATTCACGGCGGCTCGCGACTTCGAGGAGAACTGATCTGTTTGACGCCACCAGAAAAATTGATTCCCAATACCAGCACAAATTGCTTTCGAAAAGTTTCAATTGCTCCAACTGTTGACTCGCATTCAATTAAGGTTCTGCAGCCTTTTTAAATTGATTGAACTTTGTGCAAACCAGTCAACATGTTCTCGCTTTTATTCGTAATTGTTGACTGTTATCTTCAGGTTGTATTCTTCGCTCCTTCGAAATAATTTGAGTTCAATTTCCACAACAAATTATTTTCACCATGTCATTCTTATCAGACTCCGTAGATAGACAGTCCATTTGTGCACTCTAAATAAAGTTAGGCTGTTACTTCAATATTACCGGACGCTGTGACTCGTTCGCCGCTTTAATGCGTCCATTGCCCCCAATTTTTAAAGAGAAAAACAAGCATTTCACACCCCTACCCACCGTTCTCAATTTTATCCACCGAAAATTTCACCGTGAAAACCTAATAAACCATGGTGAATAAGGAGTATTGTACAAATCTTCCCAAAAATGAGAAGCTAACTTGGAGCTTAAGGTTTATTTCTCCAGTGTATGAAGGTAAAAATGCACAATAGTGTTCACTCAACTGCTGCTTACATATCTTTGGTTATGAGATGCAGGATTTATTTGGCTATATTCTGTAATATTTGCTTGTTCTATGCCGCGTATTTTGGCAACTTAGTGAAAGCCCCTTAAATTTATTTTCAATTTTATAAAAATACTTCGCTCGACAACGACAGCTGTGGCTCTGTCGTTGAGCGCTCGATTTATAATAGTGAAGTTCTATTTTGCATGCATGCGTCATTGAATTTTTTGTGAGCAAATATCGTTTGATCCATGGAATATCTATATTAAAATTTCCTCCAAAATAAAGTAAAAGGAATGAAGTATCAATCCTCATAGGAGTGTTTCAAATATTGACCGAATCTTGACGATGGTAGGCTGCTAAGAACTCGAGCTTTACAATAGGCACTGTAGATCTGCGGCCGCTGAAACCTGGACACTACTGAAAGCTTGAGTTATTGATTGGCTTGTTTGTTTTTTTGCATCACGTGAAGTGCATTCTGTAGTATGAAAATCAGTATGGCGGGCAAGTGTTATCATGAGAGTTCATTTTTCGCAACATAGCTTTAATTCTCTTTAAGTGCTTATGGAGAGTACCTGTGGCAAAATGAATAAGTAAATAAAATTTAAAATATATACGTAACTGTAATCATTGTTCATGAGGGAATTTAAGTTCACGCCTGTTGACGAGTTACAATATTCATTAGCGGACATAGTATTCATTTCTAAGATACTATAGTTATTGTAGCTGAAGTGAAAACCTCGAAGCGCAGGTTAAGCTTTGGCCTGTCCTATACAAGTAGGAATCGGGACTCGGGCGAACTCTACTACGACGACGAAAGGAGTATGGCTATACCCATAATTCCAGACGGACTGCATTGCATAAGTGTAATGTGCAAATTCATTTTGCACTTGATACTTATACTCACAACTGAAACAAGGCTCTGACGCTGGCTGGTACGTAACAACAAGCTTCAGAAAAAACGTCGGTGGCCGTTTTGGAACAGCTGTCATGCGTTAAGTACTGATTCAAACGGTCGCAAGTTTCTCCAAAAACAAGTATTATATGCAGAAAGGAACCTGTAAATTTAGGATAAGAAGCTGGTCTTGGCAACAATGCTGAAGAGCTGTTCCCAAATCTTCGCAATGTAAAGATTTTTTCAGCGTCATGCGAGTCTGTTGATCACACGCCGAAGAGCCTTCAAAATTTGAGGGAAGTATAAAACGGTGGAAATAAGTATAACACCCCATTAAAGTGCTCAAAACATTTCATTCCTGCACAAATTTTTATCTGAAAATTGGTGCTTGGAACGTAGATAACATGCGAATTAGTAAACATATTCAATTTTATAATACTTTTCCTAGAAAAAAGTTCTGAACAAAACTAGGTTTTCGATCGTGGGAATAATTATAAATCAGTTTTGAAAATTTGTATGTCCGGTTTATTTTTGAGTGCCAAAGAAAGAATAAGTACATGTTCAAATTATAAATAACTTTTTTCAGGATAGCAAACCATGTGAGTTCCAATTAAACATTGCGCAAAATCACTCCAAAATCCCGAGGTGTTCTCCTCTCAATGAAAGTAAAAAGGGCGAGTTCAGCCTCCAAGCTGGAAGGAAAATCGACAAGTTTAATTGCAAGAGAACTATCGAGGTCTCGATAAGCTGTGAGAAATTACTTAAATGATATTGAATCGTACGGCACCAAAAAGCGTCCAGATGGTCCACCTAAAATTACAGATACATCCAGTCGTCGACTATTTTGAGGAGCTTCTAAGGGACGGTGATGCTCAAGAGATCTGCAACAATCTCAGAATTTACCCGTCACTCCAAGAAAAGATCGTCAACTTCACCGTGATTGGTCAAGTTTCGTACATCGAAACAGGATGATGGCCCCTGCTTTAACTGATGAACACTTAAAGATTCGAGTAGATTGGGTAAAGGAGAAAGTAACATGAGCAAAGAAAAAATGGGAAACCATGATGTTTTTTGTTGATAAAAATCTAATTTCGATGGTTGGACGGTTCCCAGCGTTATTGGCGTGATTTAAGAAGGGAGAAACAGCTGTTTTCAAAAAGATTATCTGTATCTGGAAGCGGATCTGTTACGATCCGGGGAGCTTTGTTCGTGTCTGGAAAGGCTGATTTAGTAGTGATGGAAGGGAAACAAAACTTTGCTCGGTATATCAATGTGTCGGACAAAAGTGTTGTCCCATTCATGCATCATTCGAGCAACAAGAATGCCATTTTTCAACAGGATGACGAAGCCATACACACTTTTGAGCTCGGGGAAGACTGGCTTAAAACAAGAAACAGTGAAGTTTTGGACTTACCCGATAAGTTTTCAGACTTAAATACAATAAAAAAATTTGATTGGAATTTTGTCAAGAAGTGTGTAGAACAATGGACGTCAATTTGAAAATAGAGAAACCTTAAAGCCTTGCATTAAAGAGTAATGGAATTAAATTTCATATGAATCTCTTGGATATCTTATTGATTCAATGGTGTGCTGAAGTATCGCAAGTGACATGGAATAAACGTAAGTACTAAAATATGCATCATTTTGTTGTTGAACACAAATTTTTAAAACTGTCTTAAGCCTCCTTCCATCCCCAAAAACGTTGCCATGTTAAGAACTTTTTTCGTGTAAGCATATAATACAATCAAATATGTATACTGATTCCTGTGCGATCTACGTTCCCCACTTAAATTTTCAGAGGAATTTGAGAAGTAATAATAAAATTCTTCACAATTTAATGAGGCCTCTTATACATATTTCCATTATTTGACAATAGTCAGTGCAGGGACGTTCGTTCAAGCTATCCAGCAGCTACGGGAGCTCTTGTGAGAACTCCTCCTAGTTAATCATGAAGAAGACTTAGAAATGCAGAGCAGGTCATCGCCGGTCGCCTTACGAACTTTGTATTTGCCAGTTGCAATTTTCACGAGACGGCCTCAACGCGTGCTAGAGATGTCGTTTAACGTTTGATGGCGTCTCAAAATGTCCACTATGTTCGAGTTGCCCGCGCGCTCTCAGGGGCTTACAGCTCAGGATACCAGAGGAAACTGTGATCATTCGTCGCGCTGGCAACATGAACTTTGGTGCACCTTAATCTAGGAAAGAGAACTCGAGAGCCCTCTGCTGGTTGGAAGGATCAGTGGTTAGGGGGGGGAGGTGTTGGAACTGGGTGTGCCGTGGCTTAGGTTGAGGAGAGTATACATTGTTACGAGTGTACACAGGGCTCATTGAAAATTGTATGTCTTTTCTGTTGGCAAAATTCATTATAATCGTATGTGCAATCTTTTTTGAAAACAGCTCGACCAAATTAACGCGGATACGCAAAATGCAATTCTCGAGTAGCTACGAAGTGTTTTTACAGTCACTCTTAATTTCGTGCTGACATAGACACACACACACTCATGCATATCAACTTACACATCCTCGTGCAAATTTAGGATGCGCCTTCCTGTGGATGCTCATCTCTTCCGCCTGCGGTCCACAGACTCGTCTCCGTGGCTCGTAATCATGGCCACCATTTCGCGCCCCTCAGCGCTACGAGAAATCCACTCATTCTCCAGGAAGAAGCTGTCATTGCCTGACACTCGCAGCATCTGACACTTTTTTAGAGAAATAAACATTCGCAGCGTGGGCTCAAGAATCTTCGAAATCTTGCAGTTCCTCCGTATTTACAGAACTTAATTGGACCATTTGGGGCCTCGACAAACTTTGAGCAACATTGCAAACAAGTTGCGGGAAATTTCCACGATTCTCAAGCGTAGACTTGAGATGTGTGTTATGCAAATCGGAGAAGCCACCTTGCTATCGCCAATTGGTTGAGCTTGAGTGCGACGCGCCCGAGCTGCAGCCAAGGTGCGGCTGATCGCAGCTGTAGAATTACTGGTCGAAGTTTGTCTATTTCTTCTTTTACAGTCAATCTTTATTTGCTGATGATGAAACAGCTCGCTCCGCTGGTGTGAGTTTTCATGTCAGGGTACTCAGCGTATTATGTTTGCCATATATATAACAGATTAAACCAGCTTTTCTTGCAAGTTTCTAAGTCTACTCTTCGCTGTGATGAATTATAAATAATTCATTGTACTTTATCATAGAAGTGCATGATTAAGGATCAATGTATCTGATGAACATTTGCAGATGCTAATTATTCAATTGACTCGTGAATAAATTCTCCGGCTATTCACCCTCTCGGCAGGTAATTAGTAATTAAGTAACTTGATACGTTTGTCATTAGTATATATTTCGAGTTGAAGTCTTATGTGGCAGTAGATATGCGAGCGATTCAGAGCAATCCAGTTAAAAGTGCAGCCAATGACTAGTTTCTTACTTAATGCGGACTAATTATTCTCATTCGTTTGCACATTGGCTGCTGTATTGCTTCTCACTTCATGCAGCGCATCTCAATTTCCGCAATGGGCAGTATTGTCACTTCCGTCTGGCGAAGTAGCGAAGTATTGTAACTTCCGCCTGGTTAAATAGCGAAGTATTGTAACTTCCGCCTGGCGAAGTATTGTAACTTCCGCCTGGCGAAGTATTGTAACTTCCGCCTGGCGAAGTATTGTAATTTCCGCCTGGCGAAGTATTGTAATTTCCGCCTGGCGAAGTATTGTAACGCGTGCCTGGCGAAGTATCACGCGTGTTTTTAAGGAGAATTGTGTGTCAATGACTCGCGTTTACTATTCCTCTCTGGGCACATGAATTCGTTAAATTGGAAGGAATTCATTAAATTAGTTTTCATTACTAAGAAATAATGGATACTACATATTACGATTGACACGCGTATAATTTTGTATTCTTCCTTTGTTTCTTTTCTGTTTTCTTCTTCGCCCCTTCATTTTTCTTTCTTTCTTTCTTTGTTTCCATGATTCTTTCTTTCATGGTGTTGAGTTTCGCTTGGCTGCCTGTTACCCACGCTCAGTACAGCGACTCGTGTTCGTTAACGTGCGCTTTTCTCTCGTTTCCGTCACACTCTATTATTGTGCAAATTCTTGGAAACAACGAACAGTGTTCCTGATCGACAATTCTTAAGTATTTTCTCCTGTGTTTCGGGTTTTGTGAGAGACTGCGAATCTTTCTTTCTTATGGGGTCTCTTCTAAATGGAAATTCTGTATTTCGAGTTAGGTACAGATTTTTTAACTATCCCAATCCCACAGTAGCCTCTGTCACACTCACCTGTTAAGTTGAGAACAATTTCAAATTTCCATTTTGGACTTTGTCGTCGAATAAGATTGAAGTACTTTTTCTGCGGGTGTTTATTTAACACGGGCTTTTACCAAACTGGTGATGAAAAATACAAGTGCAGTTGAACACGGGTATAAGATTGGTTTCATCAATGTTTAGTAGACCGTGCTTTTTAACTGTCTTCTAACTGGTGGAATTTTACCACTGAGTTCGATTTTTTTACGTGAACATTTTAGCATTATTGGCCTCCCAGAGTTGTTACTTGAAAATTGCTGCAGAGGGGTGCGGACTTTAAATTTACTAATCACCCTTTTTATATTACTGTTACTAAAAGAATTTTGTATTGCTCAATCCCGTACATTTGATGGGACTTGAGCACCTTAATTAAACGATAATAAAAACGATGATATAATTACATCCAATCCTGATGCAGAAATACGGTTCATCTTTTGTGAACAATTTTTCCATGGGCAATCTATTCCGTACTAAGGATCGCATCCCTGACCGTTCGAAGCCAAATTGAGTATTGGTGTCCGTGTGGCCCGTGTGATGCCCCTGTAGTGGGAGACCAAGCGTCACCTGCACACGCGCACCACAGAACACCAGGGGGTCACCCCTCGAACTGGAAGACTTCAATAGGTGGTCCAGACCTATGAAGACACCCCACGTGCGCGTCTCCCAACAGCAACACCCGCTGTGACGGGTTCACAGGCGCAGGCCTCTCTTGAACGATACCACATCATCGACTCCACTCGAAATATTAAGTTAGCTTCCAAAATATTTGTATGCTATTGTGGGTTCATTATATTTTTATATTACATTCATGAACGCTAATTTATTGGTAAATTTGGATTACCTCGCATGTAACTTTTTCTATGAAAAATTCCTTAGCGCTTCAACTATCCTAAAAAGAATTTTTTTGTCCATACTGAAATTTTGTTTCCAAAGGCAATGTATTCCGTCGTCTAATCATCAATTACGATCTCGTTTTCCAATACGTTTGGTGTACGGGAATTTTCTTGTGTACGTCAATTTGCAGGCTCGTCGGTCAATATGGCCGCTGAGATGAAATTACGTGACGGGGAGCGAGCGAGGACTCGGCCGGTGGTAATCGAAAGGCAATCACGGGGTCATTATGAGCTCCTTTGGCTCCAATGATGGCAAAGCTGGCGACTTTCTTAGCCTCAAATGGCGTTGCCGGCCGCGCCGAGCTCGGCTTCTGTCAACACGCCCTGCGCTCTGCACGCATTCCCTTCCAAATACTCAGCCGTTTTCACCGTTTTCAGATTATTCCTCAATGTCAAAATCCTATTACAACGAATACGGTTCTTTTACGCTGAAATTTTCCAAATGATTCAGATTTAAACTCATCTGTAGATCGTTGAGTAATAATATCACTATCTGAATTATTTCCTAAATGTGCAACTTTTGTACTTGGACGTTTTCTTTGGAAGCAACTAGGAAAAAATATTTGATAAAATCAGGTAAGCACGCGGTTAGAATAAAATATATTCGGACGGAACACCTGCCTTCATTTCGAATGTGAGAGAATGTAAAAGAATTATATGAGACACATGGGTACATCGTGGATCCGAAAGTCATCTGCACAACTTTGGTAGCAGAATATATATATGTAGGGTGCAGATGCAAACATCTCGAAAGAACGAGTAATTGTGACTGTTAAGTGGTAATTTATTAACGACTAGTTTATTAGTCAAGTGTGGGCATTCTACTGTCGTCTTTAGCGTGAACAGTCGGCTAGCCCTGTCGGACTGAGTGCCTAGCAGAGTTCTCCTGAGGCCAGCGTCCGAGCCAAAGCTCCAAGCTCTTCTTGACGCCGAGTTCTTGCAAGACGTCGCTTGCAACAGAGCTCTAAGCCACCTTTCACTTTGTTATGAATATAGATTGTTTGGGTCCGTCATCGTCAAATTTAATTAGAAGTGTTGGCCTTTCTTTCTCTATCTCTCATTCTACGAAGAAAATGGACGACGTGTCCCTCGACTTCTGCTCTTGTGTTTTGTAACAGTGTTTAATTTTTTTCAACTACATTGTTTGCGACCCTGAGGCTCTTAGCTCACGGGCTCATATATCATATTTTCCGTAATATTGATTTGAAAACATGCGCAGTCGAAGTACGAATTGAGTTAGGATAGAGTTCGAGGTTAGAGCAGGATTTTATCGGTACTCCACGAATTCCTTCTCCTATGAACTACCAAACCCGTTGGTCATGAAAGCCAATAACTCTGAAACCCAAAACCTCCCGGTGTTGAGAATATTCGGACTTAAAACCAAAAAGAACTTTTTTATAGCCGTCATTTCTTTTTCTGCAGTCGGTGACGAGCCCGGAGGTGTAAGGCTTCGAACGCGTTAGGAATGCCGAAGGTTAGCAATCGGATTTCCAAGGGCCCCGCTCTTAGCCTGAGATGCGTCCGTCCTCCCGAGAGTGTGGTGACGCTGCCCTGCGAAGCCTCTGTGTTTCTCCCCTTCACACACGCCAGCTTCGTATGCTGGCAGCAAGGTCTAGGTGCTAGTTTCTTGTCTCAAAGTGATAATATAAGCGTACATATCGCTCTTTCGTTCACATGCCGTAACCCGTACCCATTACATCAAACCAGTTCACAGAACGCTTGCTCAATACAGTATTACCAGCCAAATATACTCCCACCAATAGCAAGCATACAAACAACCATACAACTTCACAACACATTACAACTGCACCACGGCACCAGACTACCCCACACTACACCACCTAGACAGCAGTCGCCGTGTACACAGGTGCTACGCTCTGTAGCGAGCACAGCAGGCGTACCAGTTGGGGACGAGCGTACGAGTATGGCAGTTGCATGGTTGTACGAAGTGGGCAGCCGCAACATTCCAGGGAACTGAGGACTCATCACAGCTAGACCATTGGTTTAGACACCGAACATCTCGCTTCATAGTTTTCGCCTCTTGCGGAGCGAATTTCTGTGGTGTCTTCTTTGTTCTCAATGCTATCTCAGCGGAACCGCCCTCACCATCGATACGTGTGACTTGGAGGTAACACAATCATCTGCTTTTTTGCACTCTAATATATTGATAATGCAACTGTCTCCATTAATTAAGCTCACAAGTCTGAATCAACGCAGTCACCTTCACACAGGTGCATAAAACTTGTAGTACACAGGACCATTTTTTCTGGCCTTACCTTGCGTAGCTGCAACTTTGGTCAACGCTAGGTCGTGCAGGTGCTAGTGCAGCCAGTCTTCATTAACGCCCTTATGAGGGAAGCCAAAACTTGTGAGAGCTATACATTTGAAATGACCCTCGGGACGTGCTCATCACGCCTCCCCCCACCCGTCGCGTGCCCAGTGTCCGGGCAATAACCTCATGAAAATGTCTCGTAAAAATTGTTTCTACTGAAATTAATACGGAAAAATCTTCTAGAATTTTTGCTTTTTGTTTAAAAAAATGAGTTTGATTGAAAGTATAATTTGCTCATGAGAGGATACTTGAGTCTTAGAAATGTCCCCCACTCACGAACTGTATTAAAATATATACTATAGCTTAATTTAACTTAGTCTCCCTAAGCCGCTATCAAACTTTGGAACACATCAATACTCAAAAATATTTTATTATCTTCCCACTAAAGAAAATTGAAGCAACATTTATATTTGAAATGTTGAGATGCAAATTATAGTGCTAATTAGCGTATGGTATACAAGCTTGCTGACTTACTCCAATAAATTCATCGTGACATAGTGGAACTGGATGGGGTACGGCGTGATGCGTTGCTTGAAATTTATTCCGGGCCGTGATTTTACCTCTAACTCAAAGTAAACAAATTGTGATGTAAGGAAATCGTCTACGAATTTTTTCTTATAAAATCATTGAAGTTCAGACTAGAGCGAAACTGTCATGTTTATACAGGGATTTTTATCTTCTACTACCAATTATGTTATGTTTTTCAATGAAAATATTCTCTTCGCTAGGCAGCAGGTAATAAACTGAAAAGAAAGGATTCCCCCCACAAGGAAGCTTTTGAAAATGTTGAAGCTATTATATAACCCGCTGCAAACTTCCTTTCATTGAAATAAACCCGTACGTATTTTTATCTTAAACCCATGTATTATTTGAGTGAACTCTTTGCGATCCTCAAAGAAAATTTTAGTATTTTAGTACAAAGATGTTTTTTGCAGCCTTTCTTCTTGGCCTCTGGATTGTTACTTCCGCTGCAAATTTGGAGGGCTGAACGGAAAATTCTTAACGCAGGCATCGAGTCGATTTCTGCATTAAAATGGTGTCATATATATGGGGAGAGAACTTTGAGCTTCCCTCCTTATTTTGTTGAAGCTGTAGATGTGAGCAATATCTTTACCATGGAACTTTCAAGTTTTTGGTATCTTCTTTCTTACCGCCTCTCTGGTAAGATACCGTACTTTAAATTTATCTTACTTGATATAAAGTGTACTTGTGACATACTTCTATATTTTGTTTCTTGGAATATTTTCTCCATCGAGTCACTTATGAGAGTAGTTATTTACAGCTCAATTCTTTTTAGAGAGAAATTTTAATATCCACGAAATCTCAAGTCGAAAAAGAAAATATTTGTATTCATTAGCCAGTGGCTGGCCGGCCCGCATTCCGAGTTCAAGTTAATATTTGCCAGGCTTTCAGCTCACTGAAGGAGCTCCAGGCTAATATAAGAGTGGGTGCTTTTTTAGCCGACTTTCGCTTATTCAGATTTGTAACAACAGAGCACAGTTCGAACGTATTTGACGGGAGAAAGTATTGTTAAAATGAGGAATTGGTTTCACGTCTACGCGACTTACGAAATGAATGGAATTACTCAAGACATGACTGATGAAACTGAAGTCAAGATAATAAAATGGTACTTGCAGTAATGAGATGAGAATTGCTGTGAACCCCGAAATATGATCTTAAAGTTTGAAACTCGTTGACTTACAGTATCTTCGTGTTAGGATCCCAGTATTTGAGTAGTTTTGAAAAATACTAGACAATCCCTTGCTCCTATCCACTTAATGTTCAGTACTCACGTACAGGAAACAAACTAACCTTCTGTCATTCTCAAATACCTGAGGAATCGTGTAAAACTTTAGGTGGGCTTATGAGGAGACCTGCAAAATGGATGCTGCGAACCTGTGATACATTCATGGCCAAACGAATCTGAATAATGAGTTTTTTTATAAACTTCGAAAAAGAGATGTGATGTTACGTGAAGAGTTTTTATGAATAACAACGGAATTTAATCTCTGTTAGTAATGTTGAATTTACGTTGATCCCACTACTGAAAATATGCGTTGGATTTCTTTTATCGAGTTACCTTGGGAAACCCATGAAGTTTTGTCCTACGGTATAACGAAAGTGCGCAAGCAAACAATCGATTAAAAAAATATTCCAGAGAGAGAAAGGTAGACTTGGCTTTCATAAATTTCAGCCCTAAGAATATGTGTCTTAACTTGATGTGTAGAAATAGAAAACTCGCTTTTGCTCATGAAATATGGTTAATGGCGAAAGCTTTTTCGTGTTCCAGCTGAATATTATGTTATGAAAATAAAACGCATTTCATCGTTTCTCAGCCCCTGCAGTCAGTCTGAGAACAGGCAAACCTAACCCAACCATCACTGCTCCTTCGTCATTCAATATTAGAAACAAACCAGTAACGCAACCTAACAATTATTATGCTACAAAGTACAAGGATATTGCAGCCCTGACTAGCTACTCACTTCACACATTACAGCCTTGTTCAACGACCCACTTCACACAATACAGTCCTGCCTAACTACCCACCATGCACAGTGCAATCCTGTCTAACTACCCACCTCACACAGAACAGTCCTGTCTAACCACCCACCTCACGCAGTGCAATCCTGTCTAACTACTCACCACACACTGTACAGTCCTAACTACCCACGTCATACAGAACAGCTACAGTAGACGAACACTTTATTTTTTAGGCTTCAGTCGTTTGTGACTGCGTAAATAGCCATTACGTATCAATTTGAGCGAACTAAATCTGTGTGTCAATAAATGGAGAGCTTAAAAATTAAATTAGGCAATGAAATGAAACAATATTACTTACGGAAAAGGGGCGAAAATGTATGCATAATGAGTAGAGCTCATCCATTGACAATAGAAGCCTGACTTATTTTCTACAAAGTAGTACGAGAAGCTACCGAGTTTTTAAAAATTACTGTTTGGTTTGCAAGTTTCCTTAATTGTTTATTTATGTGACTGTCACTCTCTTATTTGTGCCACGATTTCTACTATAAATAGAGCTATAACACTTTTTAACAGTAATTTTTTATTATGCTACATTCGCACCTTATCGTAAATAAGATTTTGGATTTTTTTCGTGGGGTCACACTCTTATTTCATGCTTCGCAAAAAGTAATGCGTGACTGTTACACTAAATAATTGTTGTGGTATGTTGAGACTCAGCATTGCACTTTAATGAGGTTATGCCGTCAGTTTCTCTTCCATGGATAAACTCATTATTCTTCACTTTTTCTTGATTTTAAAAAATCCTTGCCCTTGCGACTGCAACGTTATGCGTATAGCCACGGACGGGAGTACGAAAAATAAATCTCTTGTACGTTATTGAATCCTTTACATCTTCATATGTTCTCACAAATGTTAAACCGCAAATTCTAATCCATTTCTGCACATTATCATTCTAAAATTCAATCGGCAAAACTCTTATAACCCTCGTAATGACTCAACATGAGGTCCTATAAGCACTTTGTCTGTGTCATACGAAGGTTCTAATTCGAAGCACGTTGCTATTCGCAGATTGCAGTTGGCCTCGGGCGGCGGCCGCGCCTCTGGCGGCATGGACGGGCGTACGGACCTCACACACCGTGTGGGTGAGTACATCTTCTTTGTTGCGCTAGAAATAGAAAATTTGAAATCTTATTTCCTTTGAAGTTACCAGGAAATAACTTCAAATTGTGCGCATTGCCTAAATTAAAGGAATTATGGTGCTGGAGAAGCACTTGAGCCGCAATAGTCTTAATGTTATGGGTCGCCATACGTGGTCTTGATGAGATCGTCAACGGACTATGGCTTGATTGTGCATCCTTACTCTAACTCTTGTGTTCCTCTGCGGAAAATATTGTCTTTTCATCTCGGCCCAAACTAAAAACTTCCGTTGCACCGATGCTCATTGTAATCTGAAATTTTATACATTCATGGAGAAGTGTTGCATAATCAAGCGCTTACACTGTTAGTTTTGTTGGGTAATGCAATGAACAGCTGCTCTTCCATTCCCTCCAGCTCTTTATCAAACACGAGGGTGATTGAAATCTCAATGACAATTAAATCCACCGCCTAGTCAAGAGCAGTGACGATTTTGTCGAGCTGAAGCGTCGGCCGCTCACAGCAAGAGCGTCATCAAGAATGATTTGACGTTTGATAAACGCTAAACTTACAACAATTTTCGAAGAAAAGAAGTAATTTCAGTCTTTTTTGCGTAGCAGAAGAGTTTATAACTGATGCAGAACTGCGTGTTTGGTATGCTTTACTTTTATATTCTTACGCTGGAGTCGGAAGAATTTGATTCAGGAAAAGATGTGGAAGTAAAAATTAAATCCCACACTACACTACAACGATCCGATTGCACAGCTGAGTGGAAACTCCAACAATTGCTTATAAGTAATTTTTTTATTGACTTTTATTGCCTTTCAAAAGATGTACGTATTTATTACATGTGCTCGTGAAGTGTTAGTGGATAGAGTTTTGCTTTACAATTGAGCGAAGAGATGCACAAGTTCTTGGGTGAAGTAACTCGTCAAACGCCTCGCAGAAATTCTAGTGCTCGTCAGACAGACATGCATTTGATAGATTGCTTGTGGAGAAAGAAGTCTCGGTTTCCAACATATAAAAGGATACTGAAAATACAGATGAACCAAAAATAAAAATAGAGTATCTTCATTTAACGAGTGAAAAGAATCTGGCGTGTATAAAAAGGGCGAAGGAATAAGAGATGAATCGTTGTGTGAGGTTTATATTCTCAACGGTGTGCAGTTCACAACAGTTGCCGGCGTTCCTGCGAGATTGCAGGGCTTTATATTAAAATTGCGTTTTTTTGTGCAATTCACATATGTGTGTAATATAGTTCTGTACATTTACTCATATTTTCGATACGTTGGAATGAGAACTTTGGCAAACCATCATGACGATTGCCAATGTGTAGAAAGCACTGAGCCTTGTTTTTTTTTTCTTCAAAGCTAATATATATTAGAATTATTTTCAAGGATAGGTAACGAATATACTTCATTATTCATGCTTCCAAATAAGCAAGAACACCTATACTTAGCACGATATGTTGTTTGTAAAGGAGTCGGCCACTCATACGTTTCTTTAATACAAAAGGCTGTTCTAAACTACGAAAGCCTAAGAAGCAGCCGAAGAAGACGGGATTGTGTCTTGAACTCGGGTGCAGTCGGAAAATAAACTCGGAAAAAACTCTCTGCAATGGTTGTTAGGTTGCGATTTCGTTAAGTCATTGGTAGGAAATCCAACATTTACTTCCGTTGCCAAAACGAGCTTCTGCATTTCTTCTAGTCTTTTGATGTCGGGAAAAGTTAGCTTTGTACGCTCCAGAAGAAGCTGAACGTGAGAGCTTTTGTTCCTAACTAATTCATTTACCAGAGAATTTCAGTAAGATTCTTTGAGATATAAAACATAGCCAACAAATCAACGCCAACGAATATTTTTGGCTGATTTGCTTGGGCTTGTGGGGAAAATTTATTTACCTGAGTTTAGAAATACGCGTCATTTTCATAAAATTTCATGTAGATGTTTTCATGTGCCATCGCCTAAGTGTAAGTGGTAAGGATGTTTTCCTAAAATAAAGTTTTGTCTACACCAGTGTGTAGAAAAAGACAAGAAAAGATATTCGAAGTGACTGTGAAGTCCATCAGTGACTTGGGGGCGACATGCCAACGCTCTGCCTATGCAGACCGATTATAAACCTATGCAAAGAAATCCGCTAAAACTATGTCTTTCTCTGGTCTCTTTAGAATGTGGTGCACTGCTACTTGTATGTAAAATTTCGTAAGATTTACACTTGAGATAAGCTGCCTCTCCATCCAGTCACCCTTACCTCTACAGCATGGCCACCGACAGCTCAAATTACTCTATATAAGATTATTAAATCGGTCGATATTTTTCAAACGTTTCCCTCCAACTTAACTATCGCTTCGGTTAATCGAGAACATATTCTGAAAATTATTTTAACAAATTTAAAGCTAGTCATGTTTTGGACTCAAAACCATGAACTAAAAATTTCGGTTCTGAAATGAAATATTTTTATATCACACTCTGAAGACGTATGATAAATGTCAGACTTCAATTTAAGAAGTTTACCACATTCTCACCCGAATTCATTTCCCTGAAATGACTTCAGTTTTGCGTGCGGATGACAGTCCTATAAATAGGTGAGCGATAATTTCCCCAGCTGCGCCGGTCAACACGCAAGTTTTGAGACTATGTCATTGAATTTATTGAAGCGAGCGGCGCAGTGCGCGGCCTGTGTTTACAGAGCCTCTAGCGGGGCGCTAAATTGACCTGTCGAAGCAAATGAAGCGTCGTCAGCGCAGTCAGCGCCCTCGACGTGCACGGCCTCGTGTGCTTCTCTCGGAATTATTCACGATTCCTGAATAGATCAATGCCGAGACCAATGGTTTCGAACTAATTACCATTCTAGAGTCTCCGAGATCCGCCGAACGAGGCAGTTCCACTTGACTTAGTCCCAAGCGCCGGGATTTGGTCAATCTCAACTGAGACCCTTGGATCGGCTCCCTGTGAAATCGTTCGGCTATAGACCCTTGCGTCTTTGATCCTGCATTATACGTAGCTAAAGATCGCGCTCGGATAAGACAACAAAATCATTTATCTTTATACGTGTTTCCTGAGAATTTAAATGTTGCTCTAGATTCGTGTTATTACATCGTATTCTGCGCTTTTTTCCTCAGTTCAATACTACTAGAATATTAAAGCCATACCGATTGTACGAATTTCGTTCAACTCATTCACTACGCAACCAAAAGCGTTACTAAGTCGTAAACGTTGACCGGAGCCCATTACCTCTCCCGGCAAAACGCTGTGCCTGATGCAGCACGAAAACTTGTATCCTTATCGACCCACATTAGTAGCCTTAGCCCCCGCTGCCGTCAAAACCGTAACGAACAAATTATTTGCTTTTTTATCAATATTTTATCGACAATTTCCTAATTTCAGGCCATTAGTGACAGAAAGTCGATGCATTCAATTTCGCCATCATGGTTTACTAGCACCTGCACGTCAGAAAAACGGCTCTTGAGTTCGGCTAAAGTTTTTCTTTTCAAGTCGCTTACGGTCATCAGCTTCACGCGCAGCCTGAGACCGTCCTGCGATGCATTAGGAGTCTTAAAATGAACATCTTTGGAGAAAAATTAATCGAAAGTTCTAGTCGCCTGTAGGTAATGGGACAACATAGTCAATTCTGAGGCTTGCACTATCACCTCTAAACAATTTACCTTTGCACGTTCTTTTGTGATAGAATTTTCTTGGATTTTGTTCATTGCACTGTGATCACTTGTCAAAAATTGATAGAAAATTTTCATAAGCTCGAAATACAGGTGTACAAGGTGAATTAAATGATATCATTCAACGCTTAAACTGGGAAAAATTAACTGTCTAACTTTACGTCGTCCTAAATTAAAAAAATAGTGCACGCGAGGAAATTTTTACTCTAGAAAATCGTTTGCCAAACGTTTGAAATACAACTTCAGCTTTTGATAATGAGCCTTAAAGATGTCCTCCTGACGGCGTAGAAGAATCTTTGCGATGTATCCTTCCCTCTCTCATTGGAGTGTTGAAAGGGAAGAGGAATGAGGAGAGGTGCACTTATTGCGCCATGAGTCCGCCTCTTCGCAGCCACAAGCTTGAGATTATTTCATTATGCAAGGGCGGCCAGGTGTGATGGTCGCTAGGGCAGGTTGTCATACCAGCCAAAACAAGGTGTGCCGAGGAGAGAGCAAATCGACCCAGTGGGACGAAAGCATGAGATCAACACCTCACTGAAGAGGTGAGGTGGTTCATTTGACACCCTTTTGACGCCTGCCACTTACCTCATTCGTTAATGCAGTTTTCTGGCGTGTCACTACTATGACACCCAGCCAGTGTGCGACTTAGTATATGGAACTAGAATCATTCCGTCACGGATTTAGAGATAAATTCAAGGTAGAATTCCTCCTCATCCTTTCCAGTAATTTGGTCAGGTCTTTGTCAGCATGGGGACAACCAAAATACTTTTACCATGAACTGATGTTCTACGCTAGGGGATCGATGGCAACAAATTTTTCCCCCTTGCTCGTCAGTGCTACGAAAATTATCCATCGTTAGGAGCTCAGACATCGAAATTTAGTGCCATTTCACTCATATTTTTATGATTGTTCATACTCAACTAATTGGAGCTCAACACCACCGGCAAAACGCCTTTTTAATCAACAGGCGACAATATTGCAGTACAGTAATAACAATCCCAATGATGGACTCGCCTTCCAAGCACTTGCGTTGCGTCAATTGCGTTGCACGTCCAAGCGGACAAACTGTGTCAGTGATCCGATGCACGCACGAACTTGCCCACTTGATTCTTGTCGTTTCCGTCTTGCTCATGTGCTCGCTGTCGCTGTAGGAGAATTACAGAATTGCTGCGATAGCAACAAAATTTTTCAAATTTCATTTAATGAATTTTTCAGAAATGTTTCAAACGCTAACACAAAAACGCCACCATCGCATGTTGATGGAATTTTGGGCTGCGCTTCGTCTGCCTGTTTTTAATTTTCCACGTTAAACTTCGCTAACATTTTAAAGTGCAGTCGCCGATATTTTTTCGCTAAAGTGGAGCTACATCAAAGCTGCTCCTCCCTGAAGAGCTATGGCTTCTAACGTCGTGTGTTTGGCACTCGCTTCAAACTCGTTGTGGACTCCAAATTTTTTATTGATATTAAAGACGAATTTTTACGAAGCAACTATTTCAACTTTGAAAGGGCTTAAGATTGCAGCTGTTCGCGAGCAATTTTATGGCTGATGGGATTTTACTCGAAGCTTCGTGATATTACGAAGGAGAGTTTTAGAGTTTTGATGTTTCGGGTCATTCAATTTGCTCTGAGACTTTAGGTTCAACAACACGTTAAGAAATTCCTCCTGGGGCTTACAAAATTGACGTCGGGTTAATAATATCAAACAACATCGTTAGAATAATTCGTCATAGGCTCGACTCTTTTTTTAACATTCCATAACTTATCTTTCGACGGTAATTTTCTAATTTTACCATCTATGTAGAACGATTCTGACGATGTTGTTTGATATTATTAACTCAACGTGTTAAGCGCCATTTCATGCTGAACGATAGGCTACTGAATTATGAATCGCAAATAGAAGTGTCAACGCGACGTTCTCACTGATTTAAGTTTAAGTCTTACTAATCGAAAAAGTGACTTTTACCATGCTTGTATGTAAGTGATTTCAGATTGAAAAAATTTTCTTTCTTTCTTTCATTCTCCTATCTTTCATTGAAACTCATTCTTGCAGTGATGGTTTAGGAAAAATATGAAGTGTACACTCCAGGGCTCTCAAACTGAATGGAATATTACTGATAAAAGGCAATAACCTGGAAAATGGTTTAAAATTCTGTGTTTATTGGTATCCGTCATGACGCTGGCACCAATAGAAAATTTTAACATGATATGCGGAAAATTATTTTACTTGTGTTCTTTTCTACTTGAATAAATGCAAAATATGATCTGTTATGCATATGCACACTTCAACTCACCAGTTCCTGCACGAGCATGTTGTTCGATAAGCGCTGTGAGAGGCTGGCTTCGTGCTTACGTAAAATGACTCAATATTGACGATGGTATATGGTAATGCAGCAACAGTAACAGTTTCTCAAGGCAGCAATTTCTTATAGCGTTATATCAGTTCATCAAAGTAATATACTTGATCCATAATATCTCGAGTCTTTGTTGGGAGTACCAAGCTTTACGGGAGAACACGGCTTAGAATTTTTAATCTTGACGTACGACTGTCGCCTTGCTATGTTCACTTTACTAACTGAATTATTGCCTTGCACTTACGCAGCCAGTACACTAGAACAAACTCTGTTTCTCTTGTTATTGGTGATTTCCGAGACACAAAGCTGCAATGAAGCACTTAGTGGCGGTTGTGCTTCGTCCTGACGCGGCTTTGATGATGGCAAGTGCAGCATCTCGTAGATATTCCGGTCTATATTGTCCCCGGAATTGGATAATTCACACTCGAATAACAAAGTACTTCTCTCTCTCTCTCTCAGCAGTAATATGCAAGTTCAATGGGACTACTGGCTCTGATAATATTGAGGAGCTCTTCCATGCTCTATGTGACACGGTCGTCAGTCTCCTGGGGGCTGCATGTATGAAATGAGCGGTTCACCAACCCAGTAATTTGAAGTGGTCGCAGTTTCCAGGCACTTGACTTATACTAATTGACTTGAGATGTTGCGGCAAATATCTAAATTGCACTTTCAAACTCCAGCGTGCGTTGATTGAGATAGTGGGCAATAATTTGAGAAATTTTCTAGTATTGAGAGTTTTTCCTTCAGCATGATAGTACATGCACCTGCTGATGAGAGTTGTTACAAGGCGCATAAAATCTGAATGGATGCTAAGTGCTCCTTAATATTTGTACTGCGATGATGGTACAGCTATGATGGTACAGGTATAAGAATATACATATTTGGTTACCATTCTTATTCAACCATTGTATTTCAGTTACGGGTGGAAAGTCATCAGATATTTCATTTTCCGTCGCCTATTTTGTGCGAATATGTTTAGTTTTCCCAATATTCTCTTGTTTATTTTCTCGTGTTTGTAACAGTAAGCTTTTGCTCTCTCATATTCATATATTCGGGCAGTCAATGTTATTGCGTTCCCGTAAACGTAATTTACAAGCCTCGTCTGAAGTTGAACGTCGTTTATTTTTTTACCAGTCGAAAATGAATATCAGAATAGCCTAGAATTTGTGACACGCTGACTCGGGTCATTACAAAAACGTTCATTGGAAGTTGTATGTACGAAAACTAGCTATTAGTACGTTCGATAAAGCACGCATGCTTTTGCGATGGCGCAAATTCTTAAACACTCCACAATCTCCATCATTTTGAACCTTCACAAGTCTGTGGAGCACATGAGCGAACCATTTGAGGACTGTGAGATGAACAATGTTTAGGATGTGTGGTTGGAGACACTTACGGTTGCACCTATTGAACTTAATGGGGTGTAAGCTTCACCGCTGTGAGAAAAATTTGTTCAAGTTTATGAATCACGTGGAGTAGTTTCTGAAATATTGGGTGCGAAATCAATTTTTCGTTAGGGCAACTGGCTAATAACGCAGTTATCACTTAGTCAAACTTATATCTGACAAGTTAATTGGTATCCGAGTGAAACTCATTAGCGATTCACTTCATGTTTCTCCCAGTGTAAACAATTCTTCGCAATTGGAGACGGAATGTGACCCACGGTGTGCCACAAGGTTCAGTGTTGGGACCCCTCCTGTTCCTCATTTTCATAAGAGACATAGTAAAATATACCTCCTATTTCAATTTTATTTTTTTTGCGTAGATTGTACCTTTTCTTCCAGAAGCTCCCCAAACAAATTTGAAAAAACGGCTGATCAAATAAATCAGGCACAAGGAAAAGTCTCCGTGTGGCAAAAAGCTAATAAAATCTGCGTCAATATAAATAAGACGAAATATTTTAAAATACTTTGAATGTGTCTGATCTCTGGAGAAACCGATTTTCTCTTTCTTTCTTTGTGATCATCCCTCTAATAGCAAATAGCTGCAGGAAAGGAAATACATGAAATATGCCTCCGCGACAGAGCAACTTCGGAGACTCAAATGATGAACGGAACGTCGAACAACGCGCTCGAAATCAGTCACGTGAATGATTTTTGCGTAGTTCTGGCTGCAGACTGAGCCTGAGAGGCGCCTCGCCGCTGTATACTTCGGTAAAGTTTGCCTCGAGAGAAAGTTGTTATGATTGCAGGACTTAGAGCTTCTTCTCTGTGCATAATTAATTCTTCTTACGGACTTCATCGCGTGTTTTCATTTTCACTATGTATCTTTCCTAACTTCAAAACTAAATTAAACTAATTTTGTGCTTAGTTAGCACAAGAAGAACCTCGTAGATGATTGCGTGATACAAAATTGTCGTATTTTCATTACAGTAAAAAAGTCTATTATTATTATGTACATTGAAAATTTATTTTCACGTTGTCTAGGAAATTTAGAGCGGCATTTTCCTTCCTAGTTTATTCAATTTTGAGCCTAAATCTGTCCAGACCTTAAGAACAATAACCCACAGCAATATCCACATTTGCATTATAATTAAATACGCTTTATATTCAATTCAGAAGTACGACGTAGCAAACGGATAGGTGCAGTAGTTCCCGGACATTTAGATTAGACACATGGGACTATCATGCTTGTGTATTAAATAAAATGAATGTGGCTAGTAATGTTGCCGTTCTCACACCTGAAAAATAAGCTCTTTTATATTACGCAGAGACTTTTAATATTCATTCCCGAGGGACAAAGGTTTACGCTTGCTCATGAATATTCCAGAAGCGACAGCATCGGGGAATGAGGGAAGACCTTCACGCGCTGCGGGGGGCGGGCTGCGAAGTTGGGCTCCTAACTTCGCTGATGAGTTCTGCTCACTTCAAGAACAGCTCGTGCTCTCAAAAATTATCTTAATTTTGACAAATTGCAAGAACGCACTGGGTGGTCGCAATACATTGTATTTACGATGCCTCTGTTCCCAAGAAATAACAACTTCATATTTCTATGAACAATATTTATAGAAG
>VOMN01070034.1:0-11170 GCA_014899125.1 Orchestia grillus | reverse complement strand
AGCCCTGTGATACCACAGGGCTGCAGCCACCAGCGGGCACTGCCCAAATGATCCGTCGCAGGTGGCGGGGTGAGCAAGAAATGAATTTAAAACTTGGTGAATAGTTCGTCTACCGAAATTTCTTCCTATTTTGTACAACTTAGTGAGTATTTGGACTATACTTTCCTATCCCGTGTTATTTGCGTTCAAAGTAACGTACTGGCGATTAATTTCTAGGGAATTGGCAAAATCGCTTCAGGTTTAGGTTTTATTGGTCAACGAGTCTAAATTTCAGGGAAACCAAAAGGTCAACCAACACATACGGTGCACTTAATGTGCCGCTGTACAAGTAGTTCTGTCCCGTAGCTAATTAAACGAAACGTGGATGGCGCGGTGTATAATTGGAAACAAATGTTTTTTCCGTTTTGACACCAGGGCTTTTTCATCTGATGTCACTCCTACAAAACGTGAAAATTTGTGCAAATAATTGAAAAGAAACAAGATGTTTTCAAATTTACACTTCACAAAATAAATTCCGGGTGTCCCTAATTCTAACAAATGAGAACAGACTCTCCACGCTGCTCTAATTGAACGGGGTCGAAGGCCGCAATTGTAGCGCCTGAGCTGCAACACTAGAGAGAAAAAAGTAACAGTCTTCAAGCTCTCGCTAATAAATACTATACTGCTAATGAGCTATTTTGGTAGGTTCTCAACACCAGAGGAAAAATGTTAAGCTATCAGTTCTCTCAGGTAGGAAACACAAGTAACCATTAGGAATGCAGGCAGATGTGACGCCTGACATCAGTCAATATCACTCCTTCTAACAAGAAACCTCGTAACGACTCTTTCTTTGCTGCTGAGCGCCGATTGCTACAGTATCTTTACTGCTGAGCGCCGATTGCTACAGTATCTTTACTGCTGAGCGCCGATTGCTACAGTATCTTTACTACTGAGCGCCGATTGCTACAGTATCTTTACTACTGAGCGCCGATTGCTACAGTATCTTTACTACTGAGCGCCGATTGCTACAGTATCTTTACTACTGAGCGCCGATTGCTACAGTATCTTTACTACTGAGCGCCGATTGCTACAGTATCTTTACTACTGAGCGCCGATTGCTACAGTATCTTTACTACTGAGCGCCGATTGCTACAGTATCTTTACTACTGAGCGCCGATTGCTACAGTATCTTTACTACTGAGCGCCGATTGCTACAGTGTCTTTACTACTGAGCGCCGATTCCTACAGTATCTTCACTACTGAGCGCCGATTCCTACAGTGTCTTTACTACTGAGCGCCAATTGCTACAGTATCTTCACTACTGAGCGCCGATTCCTACAGTGTCTTTACTACTGAGCGCCAATTGCTACACTCTTTGCTACTAGGCGTTAATTGCTACACTGCCATTACTACTGTGCGTCGTTTGCGTCACGCTACGACGCTTGACGGTGACCCCTCCACAAGATGCCGGACTCAGTGAAGGTCGATCAGCAAATTTAGATCCACTAAAAATGTTTGCGAGCAAAGCCTTCAGCAAGTTTTGATGAGAGGCTCGGTTGGAAAGCGAGGTTTGCGGCATTATTTGACCGTGCAAACGCGCTGTGCAGTCGATACGTATCGCGATGGGGAAGCGGTGAAGCGGGAGACCGGATAAGCCGAGTCTTCTCTGAAAATCTCCCAGTGAGCGCTTGCTTCCTTGGTTTAGGGTGGAATAACGTTAGTTTACACAGCACACAAATATACAGTACAAGTGTGTACCGAGTACACAGAAAAAATACAAGTGTGTACCGACTACACAGAAAAAATACAAGTGTGTACCGACTACACAGAAAAAATACACATGTGAATGTACACACGTGTGGAGTGAGCCAAAATGTGTGTGCATGTACACACGTGTAGAGTTCGCTGTAATGTACAGATGAAATGCACATGCAAAACAAGAGTACATTCCATAGACACAGTGCAAGTGCACACTCACACATGTATAGAACAAACACAGATAATACACACGCGTACACACACACAACAAACACAAAGTAGCGCCAGCGCTCCGCCACCATAAGCAACAGTACATGAAATAAGAAGTTGGTTCGCTGTGCCAGAGACAACCTCCTGCACGAGGATGCAGGAGAACCATCTTCTGGTTACTGTAAGTCAGGCAACGGAAAAATGCAACTGGAAGCACGAACAACATCAAAGAGAGCTAACAACATCACCGCACGTCAACAACAACTGCCAAGAACAGTCCTTAAATCAAAATGAACTCTCCACGTCAATGGCAATCGCAATCTCATGCAGGATTGCCTGCAAACAAATTGCACGAGCATTCCAGCCAGCAACGTAATCAGCAGCTCGATAGAAACTGCAATTGATTGTTTGCTGAAGTGCCAATCACATCGCCTGTTTATCATAAATTCTCGAGACACAAAAATCATTGACCATGAATGTTTGGCTGCTCAAGCGGGATAAGCAGAGAGGCTGCTTGAGTGCCCGTACCAGCAGTAGGATATTTTGTGTTCAGTGTTGACTTGAGAAGAAAAGCGTAATGGAAGAAGACGCTGGGCATGAGGGCAGCGACGGAAGAGCGTCTTAGGTTTCGGACAGACATCGCTCACAAAACAAAAAAGGTTCTTTTCACAGCCAATTTCGGAGCTGACGGAGAAGTGGTCAAGAGAATTCTTAATTTCAGGACGAGATGGGAAACGCAATATATTTGCGGAGCGGCGTTTGAGGCGGTGAGGAGAGGCAAGTCTTGCTACGATCCCGTAGCGGGTTAACAAAAAATTCATATTTTTTTGTAGGAAGAATTGGTGCGCGAATTGGATGGGAACTAAGAGGAAAAACGAATAACAGGAACGCAAGAACAATCCAAAAACCAGCGCTCTATCATAAGCAAAAGTCAGCCCACGGAGGCGAGAGAACTGATACGTCACTGCGGCTGCATTGCGGCGACCTACTGAAGGCAGTTTGTCGAGTGGATAAACGTTGCTTCCGTATTTTATTATCGATAGAATCGCATTTAGCCAAGTCGAGTTTTTTGTGGCAATGCGATAACATTCAGAAAAATCATGACAAATTCCGTCACAGTAAAAGCACAGCCATGATTAACCAAACAGTGGCAGCCAAACATACGAAAAGTGCGCAGGTCGAAGCGAAAAAACCCTTACCAGCGGCGCAACGCTGTGGAAGGAATCAAAACAAGGCAGGCGCTTTTGAAAGCTTTGTTTGGCAAACGATGAAAAGGCTGTAGTCGAGATTTAATTACAATTGTAGAGTCTTTGTGACACAGCTGAGAAGTGACGGACTTCCTAGTCACCAAACACTCTCGAATTTGAAACATCCTTTCAGAAATTCTTGCTCGAAGACCAATTGAATGCTACAAAAACTCCCGGAAGCATCTCTAGAAACGGGAATTGGAAAACTCTAAAGATCGCACATGAATACTATAACATATTCGTCACCAGATCAAATTCTAACTTGGCTGGCAGGATCAAGGACCCTCTGCAGACTAGCAGCATGCTGCTCACGCGCGATCTGTGACAAGATGGCATCGAAAATACAGCTGACGCGCGTATGGGATTCGGTAGTATACACACTCGTCAAAAATGATAGAACTTACTGTATCCATTCTTATTATGAATGACATTTCCCCAATAAAGCATGTAATGGATCATAAGTGTTTCTTACAGTTTCCTTTAGGATCAACACTTCAAAATTAACGAAATTATGTTAATCGAACTACTGTCATAAAGTATTATGTCAAATAAAGTATTTAACTCTATTTAGATTACATTCATTTACGATCTGATGTTCAGTATCCTACCTGCGACATCGCTGCTAACAAGCGCGGCTGGATGAGACGAACGTCAATTTTACCTGACGCAATTCCATCGGCCACACTTCAACAGATTCACATAGGATGAAATGAAACCTACAGTAATGCTCTCCGATGAAATACTGATAAGGGGACCGGAGAGAACAACCGACTAACCCAGCAAGCCGCCAAGCGAACAGCCTACAAACAAATTACAAAGCTAGGGCAATAAAAAGTACAGTCCACCTGAAGCCTCTTAATTTCTACTAATAATGAACCCTGGACGTCCATTATTTTCCTCTATAAAAAAAATTACAGCAAAATAACACTACAGAATTGTATAGTACGATTGGTAGTGCCGGTATTTTAACGACGCTGCAGACATTCTGCCGCAGCAGGAGCGGTGACTCAGCCTAACTTTTCCGACTGAACATTTATAACTGCCTACAATTTCATCCACCCACGTAGTTTTATGCTCTGTTTTGAAAATTCATCGATGGGGCTGGGAAAAAGTTAGGCTGGGGAGCAGGGAGTCCTGCTGACACGGCACCGTCTTTACGCGTGCTAGAGCCTGTGGAACTTGGCGCGTAATCGAGAGAAAAATGCCTTAGTATCTTTACTGCGTACGCGTAGGGCCTCATGAATCTGAGAATTGCATCTCAACATACCACGTTTTGAAAATAGATACGCATTGCTGCTAAATATGTTTATCAAAGTGCCTTTCTCATTCACCAACAAAATATAGACCTTTGCCTGGGTCTTGACGGATACAGAAGCAGCTTCGCAGCACAGTGGGCAACGCACGTCGCTTCAAGTGAGGAGGCCCAGGTTCTATTCCCGAGGTGCGACAGCTAGATTTTCAAGGAGTCACGGAGTGCTTCCTTTGGGAAATGAAGCTTAAGCCGCCATTTCCCACTGCGCCCACGCGTTCTGTCAGTAATTTTGAGGCGTTTAAAAACTAATCTGTGCGCCAGCAGTTAGAATGAAAGTTATTTCCTTTCACTCCCGACAAACCGCACACAGCACAGACAGGTTGCGATGACGTCATTCTCATTATTTACCGGTCATTTACTCTATGGGAAAAATGCACCACTTTTTGTAACGGAAGAATTCGACTACCGCGACGGGAGAACGAATGTAGCGTCTTCATCTGACGTAAGAAACCGGTGGCTTCAGCACCGACACACTGAGATTTCTGTCTCCATCTGACGTAAGAAACCGGCGGCTTCAGCACCGACACACTGAGATTTCTGTCTTCATCTGACGTAAGAAACTGGCGGCTTCAGCACCGACACACTGAGATTTCTTCCTTCAACGACGTTTAAAAAGGAGCATTGTTCTGAAGTCATGTGTCAAAATGACATCCTTAGCAACGTATCGGGACGACGTCGTGGCGTTCATCACATCTGACAGTCTTTCTTTTTACGGCCGAGCGAAAACAAGGCGATGTCGAGGATGAAGTCCGGCCTTGAAAAAAATAGCTCAGAATGAATTTTAAAAATTTACTCTGGGAGGTTATTGTTCCATAGTTCTTTTGAGAAGGAGAGAACATCCAATACTTCTATTGTGATGATGGACAGGAATAGGTGGAAATTCTTCAATAACTCATTGAAAAATAATAAAATGCACACACATTCGAGAAGGCGAAAAATGTACTCATTTTACTCTCAACAGAATTTTATGTTTAACAGAGATATGAAAAATCATTGCAGTGCTGCATTCCTAGGTACCAGTATTGCAGTGCTGCATACCTAGGTACCAGTGCTTCAGTGCTGCATACCTAGGTACCAGTGCTGCAGTACTACATGCCTAGGTACCAGTGCTGCAGTACAACATACCTAGGTACCAGTGCTGCAGTACTACAAACCTAGGCACTAGTGCTGCAGTACTACATACCTAGGCACTAGTGTTGCAGCACGGCAGACTCGCTAGCGTTGCAGTATTGCAGATTCATTAGCGTTGCAGAACTGCAGATTCACTAATACTGTGTAAACTTTACAAAAAGCATGAAAGCACACCGTCACGCAACATTCCAGAAAGAATGCAATCTAGAAAATTCATGTAAAAGAGGCCCCACGTCTGCGCTGTGAAACGAAGGACAAGCACCAGAAATTGTCTGGGTCGATGCAGGATAAAAAAGGAATAACAAATACAACTGGTGCTAAATTTACGCGCAAAGGGCAGTAATTTGACGCAGTAGTACCTACATGTACTCACCTACGCCTCATAAACCGACTTCAAAATGTGTTTGACTTCAAATTCTTTTCGCTCTGACGCAGTCTTCTTTCAGTGCAAAGGTGGCATCGAATGTTAGTTCACAGCAGTAGTTATTCCGGTTGGTCACTTCTGCAGAACACGGCCAACGATTTGATCGACTTTTTCTATTCAGGAGTTCAGTAACAGCTTTCACTTCCACATCCACCACATCAATTCACTCTGCTCCACCTTCACCACTCAAGAATCATCTGGTGTGCAGGGTTCACCTCCACCACATCAATTCACACAGCTCCACTTTCACCAGCCAAGAACCATCTGGTGTGCAGGGTTCACCTCCACCACATCAATTCACACAGCTCCACCTTCACCACTCAAGAACCATCTGGTGTGCAGGGTTCACAATCCCAGGCTCAAATTAGCGGCAGGCGACAGCTACCTCTCATGCAAATGCGGTCCTTTGTGAACGAATGCAAATGTCATTTCGAGTTCAAATTCCGGATAAATTCAGAGAGAAATTTGAAGTCACTCTGCACCAGATCTCGAGAATACTCTGGTCACGTCACATATGACTGCAGATAGTTCATAGAAAGATGTATGTTCTCTTTTTGACACGGTAGTTCGTTCCTGACGCACCGATACAGAGCTGCTCGTTTGCCCTCACGCCTCTGCTTACACGAGAGTTACAAAACCCGTCGAGCAGTCGGCTCCATTCTCACCGATAAATGTTGCTCCTTGCACCCTTTCCTTGCTTCAACATGGGTCACCAGGCAGCAAATAATACAAGTGAAATTCCTAGAATAGAACAGCACAGGAAAAACCCAATATCAATTTTCTTTGCATCAGGAGTGCACTTGTCTAAGGTTTCTGAGGTAAAGGTTGTCATCGTGGGGCATTCCCACGCAACGCACTGCAACACGATTCACGACCTGAAGATGAAACTTTTCCGTTTGTTCTATTCTTATTGCTAACGCATTACCTACTTACTTTAAAGAAATTCAGGTCGACCAACAGAGATGATTTAATAAATTAGCAATTTTCTACGCAACTTCTGCACTTCAAACAATTCTCAACACGCTATTCGATCGCTTGAGCTAAAGTTTAATGAACTTGTTAAACAGCTAATAATACTTGAGGGCGATACTGTGAACATCAACCCTTTGTAGGAATGCTTAGTCAAACTCACGGTGAATAAATTTGAACAATAATAATACTACAAGTAATGAGACTAATAACTGTCAATGTAATTGGGCGGACTCCCCTCCACAAATTTTCTCGAAACACGATCAAACTAGCACTACACAAATAACGAAGTATAATTTAGCCAGCTGTCGGGACGCGATCAAAAAAGATGCTCTAACGCCGGCTAAGATCAAAATTACTCTAGCCAAATTCTACAGTCTATTCCAGCACTCTAGTCTTACCAATGACGTCATGACCTCCCTAACCACGGAAACGCTCGTTTTCTTTAAATTACTGCGAGATGAAAATGATCTTTTATAATCAGGTCTGCATTCCACGGCCCTGGGAACTCACTCTGGAGCCAAACGGTGGGTGCGATTTGAAGAAAATTAGACAATTACTGGATAATTCTACGATGTTTGCTCTAACTAAGGCGAATGAAGGCTAGACGGGGCAGACTTTACCCATTCCCAGCCGTGGAGGCCCTCACAATTCTGATCATTTTTACGCCGTCTAAGCCAGCGTTTCTCAACTTTTCACCCTCACGCAACCCTTGCGTTTAATCACAAAATTGGATAGATATGATGTCTATATTACGATATTACAACAACCTAGAAGAACATATGCGTGTTTAGTAATATTACACACATGAAATTAAATAAAAATTAAGAAGTGCGTTAGCTCATCTCCCTTGTTCTTGCGAACCCGCAAGGACCTTTTGCGGCACGTAGGGGGGGTCCTACGGACCCTCGGTCGAGAAACGCTCGCCTACACATGGGGTCGCCGCTGCTGTTGGAGACAACAACTCATACATCGCAGGGGTTGCTTCAAAAAGCAGTACTGCGGCTGGACGTGGATGCGCAGCTTAATCGACTTGTTTTTTGAAAGTTCCATGTATAGTTCCGCCGTTTCGAAGTGTTAATGCTCTTAACTTAGCGAATGAAATTTTATGCGCTTAGAGTCATGTTAAGAAGAGAAATACCCAAAGTATTTCAAAAGGGTTATCGATTCATTTCATCAAACACGCGTGAGTCTAATGACGCGCGTAGAAGAAAAGTAAAACTCAGATTCATGCATGCTTAATCTACAGCATTTATCAATAATTTGATTCTCATAAAGAAAATACTCGTTTCTCAGGAACTTGATTCTTGAGAGACATTTACAAAAACCCTTCGGTGAATCGCCCGTTCATCTCAACCAAGCGCAGCAAGCAAAAGGTGATTAGCTTCTTCAAGGATTCAATTCTTGGAATGAACAGATGTTTTGGGTAAAGAATTTCTCAAGAAGTGAATTCTTGGAAAAGCTTCACTAAAAACTAGGATATTTCGT
The DNA here is from genome assembly GCA_014899125.1 of Orchestia grillus. Lineage (NCBI taxonomy): Eukaryota > Metazoa > Arthropoda > Malacostraca > Amphipoda > Talitridae > Orchestia > Orchestia grillus. The sequence goes on along the minus strand of VOMN01070034.1, from coordinate 2,652 downwards.
ACGATCATCTCAATAAAACGAAACAGATGAAGGCGATTAGCCCCACAACCCCGCGCTGGGTTGCCTTAGGCGGCGTGAGGTAAGACGTGGAGTGTGGGCCTTACTGCATCGTCTCCAGAATTGGAGGGGCAAAGCGAAATGTACGATCAAGAAGGAGAGAAATAATAAAGAAAGAAAAGTAATCATAGAGGACAACTAACATCAAGATTTTGAAGAAGAAAACGAAAACCGAGACGATGGAAAAGTAACGCCCGCACACGTGAGGGGTGGCGAGGGTAACAAGGGTAACGAGGGTAACGTGGGTAACTCTGGGAAAACCGAGAAGGAAACGAGCTCAGGTCGCCAACAGGCCATTACCCGGCTCATGTCTGCACATCATGAAGCCGACTAATTTGTGCCTATTAAGTAAATGGTTGCATGCTGGAGGGTTGTATAGTGCCACCAGCCACAATATTTATAACATTAACTTTACGACACAAGGCCATAACACGAGAAGTCGGACGGTCGTGACGTTCTGTGGTCTCTCCTTAGCAGATTAGTTTTGCTCTCGGGCTCCAGGGCAGCACGCGAAAGTGTTTTCTTCATTTTGCACTACACAAAGATGGGACCATCTGTCCACTCAAACCGCGCCAGGCCTGTGAAAGGTTTTTGCACCCCAAATTTACGCAGGTTCTCGATACTCCAACGGGGTTTCCAAACTAACCATGTCTGGAAACCCTCGGACCCAACCGCTGTGTAAAGACAGAAGCCCCTCATACATTCCATCGCACATTGCACGCTAAAATTGAGAGAACTTCCCAATGTTAGGATGTACGGAACAACGTGTATGTATTAATTTTTGCGGGCGGCAATCACAGTTCTCAATTAGGCGGCCTTGTTGTACGACGGTATCGTAGAGCGCGGACCTTTCAAAATGAGGTGAAGCCGTTCTCCAGAGCGCGGCTAGAAGTATCAGCCGAGGGCTCCACAATTACGCTTAATGCACCAACATTAGGGAACATCATTGGGAACAGAACGGATCTTGCGGGAGGTACGCCGTAATGGCTCCTAGCATCGCTTGCTTCTGCGCCACTTTCGTCTAAAGTCTGCGAGAACTCTGTGTGTAAGTTAGAATTGTTACTAAATGCACCGTATTAAAGAGTTTCCTACAATAGGCGTTTCCGCAGCACTTTCGTATTTGATGATGGCTACATCGCTATCTGTCACCTGGACAGCCTGAGGAACAGGTAATAGCGTCTCAGCGAGGGCAAAGGTTCTCAGTCATTTTGACTTCTTTTGAAGCCTTAAGGAGAAACATCACCGCAGCCAACACGGCAGCATTAATGTATGGACTTTGCATACATCAACCGGGAGTTTTTCTAAGGAAATTGCTTCTCTTGGGCTAAGAAAAGGCGTACTATGGATTTGAGATCCACGCTTGTTCCGCACGCGATATTTATGTTATTCAAAGAAGTGAGACTTGATATCCCCTCACCAAAATGAAGACACGGTAAATTTGATTCGTAGCTGATTCGAAAATTTAACGTAAGAAAGTGGTATTTATGAAATGAATTTAGTCGTAAGATTCACAATTGAATTTAACAATTTTAAATTCAGTTACGTCAACGAAGTAGTACGTTCCAGCACTGGAAAACCCCACTTTTCCAAAGTAGAAAACCGCCAAGGTAAAGGATATCGTTTTAAACGGAAGCTTCAAAGGAATAGGAGGATCCCAAACAAGCTCTTCCTAGCAACTCCAAGCCAATCAAGGCGCAGTGTAATACATACGCGATACTGCGCTCGTGTATACAAGTTCAACCAACGATCCTGGGATGGTATTTCTATTTAGCGCGTAGGTAGTAGAAACAACGATTTGCGAGACTAAGAACACTAATTCGACAGAAGACAAGAGCAAGAACCACATTAAACATTAACGCAGTTGCGCAGAAGACCTTGGCCAGTTCTTCGGAGCAATGAAACTTTTCGACACTTGTGGCAGTATAGCACACATTATCTCTATATTGAGAAATTGGCTGGTGGCCGCTAGGAGATCTCGGCAGTAAGTGTCATTGGTAGCAACGTAAGTTCCAAAAGCGGCATTAGTGATTGCGCCACTGTGCGGCTCCTGCGCTGCTAGCCAATGAACTCTACAAAAAATGTCAAATTTTTTTTTAAAAAACTGCGCCGATTTTCTAGAAGGAAAAAGTGCACAACGAAACTCCATAAAAAAGTTGAAAACGTATAGGCGGTGAGCGGATCTTTAATTTATTGTAGACAGGTGGACTTTGAAGTGCGAGAGATAGTTTCAGGTAGTGGTGTACATTTGAAATTTTGCTGGATCGAAGACAATCGAAGCTTCTCTATGCAATACAATTTCAGAGCGATCTTGATATTCAACTGCCATAGAATTTCTTATATTATTGTAGAATGACCCATATTCAACGAAAATAGCCTCAGGCATAGTTGAACCAAAGTTGAAATAGCCTCATTTCAACCATGAAAATCACTTGAAAAAAATAACAAAAACAAATAAAATGAATTTTGAAGAGTATAATTGATATGGCTTTTTAGCATACAACAAAGACCAGAGGTGGCAGGCCACACACACAGGGACCAGAGGTGGCAGGCAACACACACACAGGGACCAGAGGTGGCAGGCCACACACACACAGG
>VOMN01070033.1:0-49276 GCA_014899125.1 Orchestia grillus | reverse complement strand
TTTAAAGGTCCTCCCGATAATACGTAAGCACCGAATTTTCAATATGCCTTCCTTCAATATTATGCCAATATTATGTCAGTTTCAATACTTGTCAGTATAATCTAAATAATTGCCACGGCCGAAAATTTTGCGACCGAGCAATGCGAGCAAAGCTAGAAAGAGCCCACAACTATCACCGAAAAAAAATTGCCTGTTTCGAATGAATTTCACGAGTGTAGGCTTCTTTAAAATCCGCAATTGGCAATCAAAATCACAACCGTAGAAGTAGCTAAAATGGATGACAGTGTACTCGTAAGCTAAAACAGATTTCAAGTACAATCTTAATCGGAAGTTTACAAGAAAGCTGGGTATTTTCCAGCTCAGCAGTTGTACACTTCCAGCATTCGATATGCAAAACAAACGTACAAACTACAAATGACAGCTCGCATACCAGCGCAACTAATACGACAGCAGGGCGATACTGATCACCAAGTTTGCAAGAACAAATGAGCACTTAATTCGAATTCGCTTCAATAAAACTCTTGTTTTGACATATCGGTTGATCAATCTACAAAAATGTTCCAAAGTTTCATTGTTAAAGTGCAAAAAATTACAGTATAGTAAAATTGCATTCACTTACAGTACTGTCAAGACTAGTGAGGGAACCAAATGCTGAACACAGCGTCCATCGTTCGCTAATCAATTCTAAAACCCACTAAATTTCAGCCTAGACCTCTGCGATATAAATAAAACGTGAAACAATATACTTCATGTCCAGAACATGTAATAGAATAGACACTGCGGTAAAAAAAACACAATTGTACCAATTTCGAGACCAACACCCTCATGGCATCGAGAGGACGGCCGTCAAAGAGCGAGAGAGGCAAAACAATTAAGGCTGGTGTGAGAACGGTATCTCAATACTTACGTAGCGGGCTGGTATGGTGAGCCAGTTCATTACAGCAAGTGATGGCTCTGCATCCCTAAGAGCTATTTCGTAAATTAAATTAAAGAGGTATTTGATGATGCTCTTGCCTTACAAACTATAATCAAATAACTATTTGGTGAAGCTCAATAGATCCTTCCTTGCCGACACCGTTGTACATATTGTCAATTGCAACTAAACCGTCGACTTCACTGTCCAATGATATTGTAGCTAATTGTGTTGACTGTAGTTGAAGAAAACTTTGAAGATGATTGTTATTCTAAATTATGCACGGAATACCAGTCGCAACTTTTTAGTTTCCGCTGCAAGAGAGAGATTTTTGTTATGCAAATTTACAAGTTCTTCAAGGAAGACACGACCAAAGAGCAAACTGGCTTGAAAGCCTACAGCACATCAGTTTTCAATGGGTCACAATAAAGCAGGGAGGTTAGTCTCGAAGAGCGAGCTAGTGAAACGGAATAATTTTTCTCGTTTGTCAATGAAAAAATGGCAGCAATAAAACGATGAGCGAGCAGATCATTTTTCTCTGCTCCCCACTGCTCGAGGCGAGCCCCTCCTACCGTCTTCTGTAAAGCTATTAAGTTCCGAGAAAAATGAACGCATGTGAAGTGCGCTCAAGATCTCCATATTGGAGAACTTGTTTGGAGACAAACTCGTTCCTTTAATGACACCTAACAGAAAGCAGGCCGCATAACGACTAACTCGCTCAGTCCAATATATAATTATTGGGAGGGCTGACCTTTACATTCACGTTGCTGTCAAGGTAAAGAAAAGTGTCTTGAAACCCAAGTCAAGAATTAAATTTTTGGGGCGTTTCAAGCAAGGCATTCGTTTAAGTGTAGTCAACTTAACAATTGTTTAGGTAAACGAAATTAGTTCACCAAAGACGCTCAACGCAATACGCATAGCAATACGCAGCAGCTGAAACACACCAGCGAAAAAATACATATGCGCACAAACCCACTGACAAGATATGACGGCAAGGGATCACTGGTTCGAGCCCTTTAGGGCAACGTGCAATGATGCAGTGGAAGAAAAACGACTGAGCATTCGCCAAAAAACGAGCCAGCATTGAAGCCTATTTCTTGAATATTGTTCGTTGTGAAGAAACGCTGAAGTTGCGAATATACGTAAACAGAATTTACAAACATTGGCAAAAAAGAGGAGTTTCAGTCTTTTCCTGAAATATTTACGAAGCTCGAGATAACAACGGAAGAAAATTAGAGAAATTACGAGGAAAGGATAAGTCGTAATGCAGTATCTGTAATTGCAGGTTGGGGCAAAAATAGTTGACACGTTAGTTGGCTTAATAAAAGCGGAGTAAAATAAAGAATGAGCAAACGTATTTTTACCCTCAAACAAAATAAAACTCCCTTTTAGGTTTACATTTAGAAAATAATAGTACTTTTGAGCATTGCTTATTTTATTTCAGTTTGGATAAACTGACAAATACGTCAGATCATTATGCAGCACCCTGCACAAAGCACGAAAATGTTAGTTTAATTAAAAAAAAGCTTTTCGTAACAAAAATAGCAATCATACCAGCACTACCACAAAAAAATATATGCGGCAGTGCACGTTGCGACTCCTGCACGAGCTAGAAAATAATTAGTAAACTTGGTCTAAACAAAAAATTTCCCAAATACTTCAATGCACATAAACAATGCTTGAAAACACGAAACATACGTACATAAATTTAAAATAAAATACGCTAAAGCCAACCACATTGACTTTAACGCACAACTACTCAAGGGGGTGTAGCACTCACATAATTATGTTCATTAAACTGCGACACCAAAAACTTGGAATAAGTGAGCGTGCAATGGTTGAATTCATACCTGTGCGATCCTGTCCAAACAACCACACCAGAGCATGGCAGCCCCAGCTGCCGTTGCCGCACGTCCCTGTCGGTCGCTGCCACCTGTACTCGGTCGCCGTCGCCAGGGACCGTCACTACGAGGGTTCTCCCTAGCGCAACACGCAGCACTGTATACTATGCACCGTGCACCATCCGCTTAAGTCAGACGTCACAACCGGTGGCTTCGTGCGAAACATCAATGACATGCACGTCCACTACACTGCAACATCAGTCGTCTATTAGAGACAACACAGTTGGACTGGAATTTGTTATTACTAGTCAATAGGCATCACCGAACTCGCACATAAACTAAGTGAAATTATCGTTGGAAGTATAATCGTTAATTACCAAACATTACAAACCATAAAATAAACGAATCGTCAAACCTAAACCACAAGAAGAAGCATCCACCATCAAAAACAAGAATCGCAACCAATTGTCAAAAAGAGGCACCACAGTCGATTCTGAACCGAAAATTTGACAACATCCGCCCAGAATCCATCACAGGTGAGCAATATTGAACACAAAGCGATAAAACCTACGTGGACTTTCAATAGGCGCCCGTACAGCGCAAAACTAAGAGCAATAAAAGTTAGTATAATTTATTTGATAGAAAGGAAGACTGACGTCAGCTCACGACTTGCTCTTCCTACACAATATGCTCGCCAAATCACCATGTTAACGGCGGGAAAGCGACAATACAGGTAAAGCTCTTAATTAAATGGGAGAGTTAGCGGAGTCCACTTAAGCAACTTGGGTGAATTAAAAGCAAACTCGTTCATCATTTGTTACCATCAACTTTCTTTGTTGAACACTCAAATGAATTTTCTTTTCGAATATGCTTTTTTTTTAAACAAATATTCCCATTCGAACCTGGGCTATCTAAATTTGCATTCAATTAGGTGTTCCAAATGAAATTATCCCAATTAGAATCTTTGCTCGTGAGGAAGGCAATCCCCACCTACCTAGTGAATGTAGTCATAAGAACAGAGAATGACATTGTCACCCTTTGTGCAAGGTGACCGTAATATGAGCATTACGTACCACAGAAAGAGAAACCCCGTTCCCCGTTTCCGTGGTCTTATCGTTACGTACATACAACGTGAGCTCGAGCGCCTCGGCGACCTTCGTATTCATATAATGTGTAGCCCATCCAAGCAGAACCAAATTCTCATCCGGGTTTGATATTGTGAGTAATTCGAACTCTGTACATAACTGTGTCACGAAAGAGAACACTATTGAAATGTGGGAATCGGGAGAGGTGCAGCTACCTAACAACGAGCATTCTTTTGAGCTATCACATACGATAAAAAGTTGAAAAACCATAATCAGATGTTCAAAGACAACACACTTCAAGAAAGATTCCTGCTTAAATACTGCACAAACCTCAGTACAGCTTTATACTAATAAATTACACTTTCACCGGTAATCTCGTAGTAGATTTGAACTCTGAGACTGCTGTCTTACTGGTGATGAATGAGAAGATTATCACCCAAAGATGGAGCTCAAGGCTATAATCTATAATAGCTTTTGTCGACAGATCAAGAAGCGTTTGTCTGGACAAATAATCTCAAATCACAAGCAAATATATGCGATTTACGGTCGTGGTTCAGAGATTACAATGGCAGGGCCAACTGTACAAAACATCTCGTATAAACTAGATTATTCGAAAGGCGTCTTGTAAAAACAGACCAAGTGCTGAGCGCATTAGAGTTAAAAAGATTGACGACTCGCAGCGGCCGCCAGTAGCCAGGCCCGTCCGTATCATGAGCCCTGCCCCGCATTAGAAAGCAAGGCAAGAACTCGATACCATAATCGCTCGTTAGTGCAGTCAACACATGCATGCTTGGTTCAAATTCATGAACAAATCGACGGCAGAGATGCGTGCAGGCAATACAGATTGTTATTTTCTCTGCGTTGCTCAGCTAACTGGACAGAAAAGCCTAACAAAATTGGAGATTACGTCAAACAGGTGTGCAGGGAACCCAAAATTGATTATAGCCTAACTAAATTCAACGTTCCAGTTCTACATTGAGAACAATGACGCTGGAATTTTCAACTAAGGAAAAAAATCTTATGCAGATTCGCGTCTTTTAAATATGATTCATTACCAATGACTGCACAACAGCCTCCTCCGCGTACACTACACAAAAATTTAGCGAAAGATAATTAACTCATTATACTTTTTGAAGAAACTCGTGTCATTTCTGCAAAAACATATTGTAATTGACGAACTGAAAATATCAAATACTCCGTGAAATAGAAAATTCCTACACAAAGTAGAAGGCAATTTAAAACGAGGGCACTGTGCTATGTTTGAAGCCTTCGAAACAACCTTGATGGTTGCCGGTCAAGACCCTCAGAAGAAGTGAGGAGCGCAGAAAACGTTAATTATCGTATCGGCGGCGGTATGGTGAGGTGGTGCGCGCGCAGCACAGGTGCGGCGGCCTGAACGGCAGAGCCGGAGTGGAGAAATTTGCCAAGCTTTCACGGGTCTTCTGTGGTGCAGCTAACTGCGAAAATGAGAACAGCAACAGTAGCAGTGAAATCTACTACAGAAGCAGTCGCGAGAGCAGTCTATGAAAACATCGAATGGAGCAAGATTATAATTCAGAGCTCCAGAACATTAGAATTTTCTCTCGAGAGGGCGGACATTGAAAGAAGATTGCTCATTCGTTGGCTCCCTGGAGATTCAATTCAGGTGACTTTTAATCGCAAGGAGTGGAAAGATTGTGCTACGAGGGATTCCAAAAAACACAATTTCAATTGTTCGATCATGAACAAGTCTCCAGTTCTACGTCGAAAATGTAGTAAAACGAAAGTCTTCAAGGTTTGAAAAGCACACCCAAAACCAAATCGCTTACCAAAGCAATTAGGGCGTGAACGAAAACAGCCACCGACAAACACCATTGCCTCAATAGAAATAGAATTCAATATGCAAACTAAATTCAGGACAGTCAGCGAGAATCAACTCGAGAAAAAAATTCTTGCACATAGTGCAAATTTTTCATTTACGTTAGAAATTGAGTTAAGGTCTTAATTTCTCAATAATTACGATCGCGTCAAGGGTACCCTTAAGAAATGAACAAATTTGAATTAAGCCTAAATAAAATTTAGAACTAGAATACAAAAAGCTAACAATTCTAATAAAAATTTAGGCTCGTTCACAAAATCAAGAGTTCACTCATGAGCTACAATGCTACACCGCTGTCAAAGAACCCAGGAGGGAAATTAACAGCAATTGCATCAATGAGTACGAAAAAGTCCCGCATACATCGATATTTTCTTGTGGGAAGACCAAACCCAATATTCTAAATCCTAAGCGGCACAACAGTGTGGTCCAGGCCTCAGTGCCCAAACCTCTTCCTAGGAATCTACAGTACCCAATAATTAGGGACGATACTTGGCGGTTATGTCCTTGATCATTGTATATTTTAAACATTAGAATATGAGTTTACTATGCATGATCTCCGTGAAATTCAATAGTTTATTTTCAATGAAATGCACTTTGATAGCTCGAAAACAATTTCCTGCTAGCCTTCATTTCAGCACTGGGTCTTAATCAACTACACGGGCTAAATCGGAGAAACATAACCGATATCCTAAAAGGCGAACTACCAGTTATTTATTTATGCAAATACATTACGCATCACGGCTTTGAAACTCTAATTATCCACTGAAGAAATTGACCCAAGAATCCTTCAAAATATAATTTTCGGCACTAAAAACCTCGCCTGTTAAGCACTCTAGCAATAGAGTTTTTGTTTAGAGCGCAGCCGGAGCGTTACTTTTACTTGACCTGCTCTGTCGCTTTCGCTGACGGGATTCGCTTCATCATGAGGCGTACGCATCGCCCCTAATTCTACTATCACCGCTCTTGATCGCCCGACTGTCCATTAAATTTTTTTTCAAAGAGATGGTAGATTAACATGAAATTGCAATTCCACATTCAAAACAACAATAAATTTGCAAGAGGCAAAAAACGCTCTCACGAATTAGAGGTTTCGCAAAATTAGTTTAACTTTAAACAGCGTAGACTTGCACCAAAATTAAAACTGACATCGGCAGTAAGAAGATGTCGTTTGCACCTGAACATTCAAGTGTCGCAAAAATAAAAACTTCAGAGCAAGAAATTACGCTTTTCATTATCATTAGAATACGTGCCAATTGAAACGGAAGAGAGTAACACCAATTCATTACGTCATTCTCCCCAAATTGTGTACGCTTAAGTTGTTATCTTTAAATAAAACGCCCAGTCGTACCTCAAGCACCCGAATCATTAGCAAACGATACGCTGGCAATCAGCGTGGCACATGACCGACTCCGTTAGAATTACGTGAGTTAATTATAAGCAAATCTTCGAACCCTAAAAGGAACATCACACCAACACGGAACAGAGGTCGGGAGGGTCGGAGCCTCGGCGTCGCCAGTAAGAAGAGAAGGGGGCCGGCCGCTCGTGTTGCTGGGTCCGAGTTCAGCGCAGGGCTGTTTACCTTCGCCGGCGTGCGAACTGATGCTCCGCTGATAGCCAGCCAAACACGCGCATATGAATAGGTCCGACTTACTCAGGAGAGCCTTCCGTACTTCGCAGAAGTTTGAGCCGAGCTTGCAAGAACCGAGGAGATCATCGCAAGTTCATTATTCATGGACGGACTGCGTACTTATCACCGATGTTTTCTCAATAGAGAGATCTGGAGATTCTATCTTTACATTAGAAGCTAAGGTCTTAAATTTCATTATGCAACGGAATGGTTTCGTCTAAGAACGATTTAGAACATAACTTTCTCGTTTGTAAAGCTAAGAGCCAGGGCTTGTCATGCACAACGAAAATTGGCCTTACCTAATATTAGAAGATTACCAACCGGTACATCTGAACGGGTAGTGTGGTCACACTCGTTTTCTAATATGTATTATGCAATCATACGTGCGTAGAAAGCAATAACTAACGGTACTCTTTTTAGTCATAGTTTAATTAGGGTCAAAAAGCGCTTCTGGGACTTGATGATCCATACAACTGATGAGCCGCATCAATGAAACTAAAGCATATAATCAAGAGAGATGCAATTCATTCCACTAATTGACCAATAGAATAATCCTACGATAGTATTGAAACTTAAACGTATACATTGACTAGGTTGATGAACGACGCCCATCCTTCATGAGCTAACTTCCGGCAATTAGCCCAAAATACTTTACTAGTGCAAAAAATAGCATGGACTTTAGAATGAAGAGCAAAGCAACACCGGAGGTAGAAGTAAGAGTGGTGCCTAGCGCAGTAGGCTTGACAGTCTTGCGTGACTCGTCGGTCGCCCACAGGAGCCAGTGACCGCCATTTGGAAGCTTTCGCCTTCTTCGAGGCCTCGCACGAGAACACCAGCCGTAAACGCTCTGCGTTACGTCAAATTAGCGCTAACATTGCATGTCATCTACCAATACAAGCACAGAACAATGGAAAAAACAAATCTCCTCCGTCGTATACTCGGCATTCTTAACGAACTAAAAACCGCGTGTGCACTTCGACATTTTGGATGATGGCTACACACAGTTAAACCCTTGGCAAAAGAGCTTAATCTCGCGTTCATAAACGAAATTGCCATCACATTTCGCTATCGTGAGATTACCAGAAAGATGAGAAGCCCATCTCTGAAGCGGATTCTGCCGAAGTCCCGAGGCGTTCACTAGGGAGAACTGCATGAGAACCTCATCGCAGCACGCAAAGGCTTTTGGGAAGAAGGGGACTTCGAAACTCACACGCGTGCAAAGGAACTTTGAGGCAACGCTCACACAGATCGCAGTATGGTAATTCAGTCTTTCGGTGAGTATAAAACTTGCAAATTGCAACATAAACATAAGTAAGTTAAAACAGATTATGTATTCTTATTTAGTCCGTAATTCTCGTTCTCACCTTGGAGCAACAAACTGCAGCCACCCCGCGTCGTAACTCTGCCCCAAATCTGATAACGGCCATAAAAGTTGGGAGATATGGCCCAAAACTAGACTCGGGTGCGATCAATACGGTCTGAGCACATCCCGCTTTGAGTCAACAGTGCGCTAAGTTTATGAGCCGACCGCTCACAGGCCTAAAGTTGTAGGCCTCAGTACTTCCGGAGGCAAATTCTTATATTACAATGCATTTCGATGAATGGCAATAATTCGTGGAAACATTCCTGCCAAAAGTTATGAAACGCAAACTTGCGAGTCTTATAAAAAATTACCACAGACTGAGCTGGTACTGAAGACATCCATATGTGACGTCTCATAATTTGATGTTAAAGTCTTGAATCTTGACAACTCAAGAAACGAGAAGAGACTGCCAAAGTATAAATAATTTATCGAAATCAATTATCCCTCTAAGATCGGCCAAAACTCATCGTAGTACAATTCAGAACCGCACCTTCTACCCTTTCAACATTATCCCTAAGAATTTCCAAATAATGGTAGGGAAGTTGTCTAGTGAAAGGAGTAAAAATGGTAAACAAAAAACAAATTTCACTATTTGACCATGTGCTTCACGATATTGAGTCGCCCAATTCTGATTTGACGTCGGCATAAATAATAATTCTGCCATCAGATGCCTAACAGTGAGAAACCTTGCAAAAAATGAGCGTTGGTAACTACTTTGAAATTAAAGTAACTGAAAAATTCCCAGCACACAATCGGCTTAAACAGTATTAACTTGAAAAGAAAAGGGACAGTAAATGAATAATTCTTCAACGAATGTCTTGCAGCAAAATTTGTTTCAACTGATTAATTGTCCATGGTCATTCGAGCGAAAAGATATGCACATCGCAGTGGGGGAATAGGTCAAGTTGAGTACCCAAAATGGTAAAACTAAACTAGTGTCTCCCATTTAAACAATTAAAACTATTTTCCTATAGTTGAATTGAAATTTTTATTCAACTAATTTTGGACACGAAACAGTCTGCTGAACTATTCAGTATGAAGGAAACACAACTCCTCTCACTGCTTCCCGTATACAGAGCAATTCGTTATGAGCAATTTCTTCCCTGGACGTCTATTGCACACACGCGATATGTGTGGCTCATCATAGTGCAGCGTCACCAATGCTAACGAACTATTTCTACAATTTAATGGGTATCAACAATGCTAAGTAGATGCTTACCAACGAGCTTTTTCGACAACCCAATAATAACCCTACACACAGAGTGTATGCCTAATTTTTCATTAACTCAATAATGACCTACACGCAAAGTGAATGCTGATTAAACTTTCAACCCCGTAACAACCTACACGTATGATAAATGCTCACACACGAAGTTTTTTCGGCCACCCAATTGACCTCTTTAGTCACAATGACTAAATGTTAATAGGTCATCCTCAACCGTGTACATAGATAATTCAGTGACCATCCAGACAAAAAATTCACGGCTGCTGAGAGACCACTTCAGTATCCCCACACAAATGATGATCAGACAACTATACGAACCCATCAAATTCTGAACTCATTAACACAGAGTAAGTTTGTAGGGATCCCCATAATTCAAAACCTCTAACAAATGTAAAAAATTGTCGAGCATTCAGAACAGTTTAATTCGCATGCTTGAAAGTGATCTGTGAATATTAAAGAATGATGCATGAAGTATAATGCAAGACAGTTTTATATTCAGCTAATATTCTTCTGCAGTCATGAGTGCGAAGGACTTTTACATTCCACATAAAAAAATTGAGCCATGAAGGGCTAAAGCAAAAAAAAACGAACGCTAGTCAATGCTTTCCTGTCTGAATTCATAATGCCTATGTCTTTTAAAGTTGAGTTTCGACATCACGGGACGGAAGATGGTTCAGTACAGGGGGCTACGGCGGGCAGACTCGCACCCGTGTTATCATGCATACATATCCGTGACATTACAAAGCCTTCAGAACGTTTCCAAAAGGCTTGCAGTATTTACCATCGGTTTGATTCCATCCATAATAAAAAATTTCGTTGTAATCAAAAAAGGCCACGTAAAGATGACGTGGTGAATTGGTAAGAATCATTCATTTTAGGCACAGGTGCGACGCAGTAAAACCATTTGTGGACGCGAAGCAAAGAACTGCCAATAGTATCCAGAAGACCGCAAAACCCATGACCAACAACTGAAGATCAATGGAAATAGCATTGCTGCCACCTCACTGGTGGAACAGGGCGAGGGAACCGTGAGCAAAAATAGTCTGAATGATACATAGACCCACGCCGGGACGCCAGTCAAGCCGCACGAAGCTCGCTGACGCACACCTCACACCACCGACTTCAAACGCAGACTGCAGAGCAGAAGCAGGAGAGCGAAACCTCAGATTAGTCCTGAGTTCAGAAGAACCCAGCCTGATGTCGCCCACTCGGCGGCTAGGGCTGTTGCGGTCAACAGCGAATACGGATGCCAGAATAAAAGAACACAAAACCACAGAAACTCCGAAAATGTAATGAAAATTGCTGCCCCTTGCATCAAACGTGCTATGTCGGACGGTATGTACTAAACTATTCGGTTTCACCCAAAAAGGAAGATTCAACTTGGGTTGAAACTCCATCTGAACTGGTATCTTCATAATAAAAATTGAAGGCACACAAAATTCTCAAACTACCATTTTGAGTGCTTTAATCCTGATATATTGTTATCGAAACCCAGAGTATTCGCTAAATATTCGCGGATTAATTTCATATTTCTAAAATGAAAGAAAACAATTCAAAAAGCTACGAAACCCTTTCACTGGGGACTTGCGAGTAACATTATCGCCCTTACGGTTTACACTAATGAACTTTTCCTTCAAACGCATACAAAGCGACAGAAGAAACTGGTTGAAAGTTACAAACCCACCTAAAAGAATATAAGAATTTTATTTCGAAAGCCATAGATACCTCAAATATCTTACTACAGCCACCTTTTAAACTGCATATTTGAAGTGCGTATTTTATGTTCCCTGACAAACATGAGCACATAATTTTATTCAGTCTTCGTAACTTTCGATCAGTGTTTGTTAGTCATCATCCTGTAGTTCTCAACACGCACACATCAAACACGTAACGGCAGTTAGCTCACCATTTGGTTGTGACGTTAGCAGAGGCAGAGCCCACTGCCCCACCTACTGGAATATGAGGGGGTAGGACAATGGTCGATAGACCAGGAATTTCAGGATTCCAGAAAGGAATTGGGAACTGGAATTGGCCCCACGACTAATCAAATAAAAAACTCGCTGCGCATCGGAATGCACCTTTTTATAGACAAATTTGGAAACGGGGAATGATATGCTTATGGCGTACTGGTCGATGGCTTGCAAATGGGCTCCATGGCGTACTGGTAGCGTGATGGCCTCACAGCCCAAAGGACCAGGGCTTGAACCTCGACTCAAGCAGCATTTCATGTAACCAGGGAGTATTTCCCATGGAAAAAGAAGTTTAAGCCACACATTCCTCATCATGCCAATAGTTGTAAGGCATTGAAAACCCAACGGTAGAACGTTTTAGAATTAATAAAGGTTCTTTAATACCAGAACGTCGTGAAATATTACCACTAGTACATCGTTTATTAAGAGTGTAATTAATATCGTAGCATTACGTTTCAATGCCTGAAACGACAATATGAAGTGTATTACAAATTACGATATTTAATCAATATTTTATACTTTATGATAAAAGTGTGGTAATGACACTTCTTATCTCTCAATATGGATGTGAAACATGGACATAAGGCAGGGCTATGGGACGAACACGTTAGGGAACCACTAGCCCTGCTCACCTAGGTCACTTCACAGAGGTACAACACGATACAACTGTGTTAGTTGATCGGAGAGCAATGGTAAAATTATTAAAATACGCAAAGCGTGGTGATGCTCTTAATATTCCTTGCTGATGTAAAAATCAGAATAGTGCCGATTGATAGATTTCTCTGGAAACGAACACGTAATATAAGAGACCCAACGTGAAAAGAAACATTTTTAACAGCAAACGTCTAGTTATAGAGAAATTCTATCTTCAGTACTGAAATAAGAATTCAAGCCATCACAAAGACTTAAAGAAAATGTTAAATTCCACCTTCATCAAAAACCTGAAATCTTGTCTCTACAATCAACATAGGTGGTCGAGCTCAACGAAACGAAAGCGAGTCCTCCCCAGCACAATGAGCTGATGCAGCCCATACGATCACATGCCGTCCGTGAGTTTCCCTACCAGTGAAACCTCACGAGCGACAGAGGCTTTCACGGCCGCCACGAGACATAACTCCACTAAGCAACAATCCGAGTTTGCAAAGGGCTCCGTACACAACAATGGTAGAGGGCTTACCTCCTATGTAGGAGGTCCCGGGTTCCATCTCCGGAAGTGTTTTCCCTGGCAACGACGGTTAAATTTCTGAAAGGTGACACACCATTACTGTCCCAATGAAGTACCAGAACTTCCTCCATGAAACCTAAAGACAGAACTGCAGTCGAATGACGAGCACTAATCGGCTTAGGTGAGAGGTTCTCAACTATGAGTCATATGCGGTAATGATGTTCGAGACGCAACATAACGCGGTTGCGAATAGCAGAATTACATGGAATCTTGTTCATGGCGGCGGCATTTGAGAAGTTGACTAATAGGACAACGAAGGAATAAACAATGAATACATTCACTATTAGCTTCGTTTGACGTAGTTCTGAACTTTCTTGCTGCTGACGAACTAGAATCAACGACGCGTTCTANACTAAAAAAAATGCAAAACAGAAAACGTTGGTGCCGTAGGTCACAATAACGACATGCGAAGGGATTAGAAATAGCCAAGTGAGGTCAATTGCAAAAATAAAACAATCTCTGTTGATATTGAACTTGGTACACAATTTGTAATAGATCGGATGATTGCCCGAAGCTTGCATCCTTGACACAGATCAGTACGAATCCTTGATTGCAGCAGCTATTCGAGGAACGATACATAACACGCATTCAGAGGTGAATAGCGAATGTAAATTCAGATCAACAACCCTACAACCAAAATAAAAAATTACAAAATAGCATTAGCACATCTGTCACCTTGGAGAACGAAGAGAAGCTCGTAAGATACGCCAGGGAATTAGTTCGTACACCATGCTGGCGCGCCCTCATGCGCAGGTACGGGAGTATTTAAGGGCCTCCGACTGACAGCCTGAATTTATTTCGCGAAGTTAACTGACCTTTTTCTTTGTTTGGCATTATGCGTGTTTGAATCAGCATCCGATTAAATTAAAAACATGACTAGGTCAACTGTAGCAGGTGGCTCACGCATTATATTCGCTACCGGACGCTGAAAAAAAAAAAATCGTGTATTCCAAAAGCAGTCACATACAAAGCATGTTACAATCGGGTTTTCAAACACTAAAACTACAGCTTTAAAATTAAGTGCGGAAGTTGTATTGAAACTTCTGTGATTCTTAATTCGGAGATAAGCATCAAAGTTTAAAATTAACCAAAATCCTCGCGTAATTTTAGGCACATCAAACCCTACAATTTAGAAATTGTCATTATAACCTTAATTTTCTGATACATAAGAGCGTTGAACTTGATACGAATTGTGCAGAATGAGACATTTATTATTTAAATTAGAGTTCTAGCACGACCAAACGATTTGTGCCATCTAATACTCGTGAAACGCATATTAATGGTGTAATGCGAGTTCACAGTTGCACTGTGTAAACTTATGCTGTATGAGAGACTGACAAAATCCTTTATTCCGAAAATATGTGATACACGTGATACCAGATACGGTATCAATTGGAAATAATTAAACAAGAAATCAGTGGCATGAGAAATAGGGCAATTGATATTGAAAGGTGAATTCAAGCCCGTTAAAGCGATGTTCAAACAACGTAACAGTCAAACTAACGTGAGTGACCTAAGTCCCACCAAGCAGCGAAGGGATAAAAGAACCCGTGTGATGGACCACAAGAATAGCTTGTCAGTCAAAATATTCCACCAAATGTTTCAAGGTAACAGCGGTATCGCACAGAATAAAAAATATTCAAAAACCTCAGTATTTACAAATTTTCAGGCAGTTCAATACACTTCACGAGGGAGCGGAAGATAAGGAAGAACACATTGAAAAATTTATTCACGAATCCAAGGTACAGAATTTGGGTTCCTTTATTTAAATTGATTGATCCGCTATCCAATTTGAGCAATAAAATAGGCAACAAGGAACTGAAAAATACCTTCTCAATCATTTCTGTTTCTTGAACCGAAATTCAAAATAATAAAAAATTAGAGATTACATAGGAAGTCAACATTCAAATAGTGCCAAGTTCATTATAGTCCATTGAAGGACGATCTTCCCCAGCACAGCCCGCAGGGCACAGCTCCTACACTATGAATCCCTCTCACTGATCTCCCCAAACCTCATCACACTCCCTCACTTGAAATTTTCTCCTAACGAACGAACAGAACCCAGACCAAGAAGCGGCGGAACTAAGTGAGCGGTTATGTCGCCACCCTGTGGCATTTCTGCTCATAAAATAGCATGACAATAAGCACACAAGTGGCTCAAGTACACGCGGGAGCTCAGAACAAGAAAGATCGCATCATTTCACGCCTCGAACTCTGCAAGGACAAACCCATCTCCCGACTCACCCACGGATGACCGACACACAGATCTTCGTACCGTCAACCTACAACAACCCCGTGTACAAAAGAGCGTGTAACTGGCATTACATTCACAGGTTATTGACCGTACACCTCAAAGTTATGAGCTCTTACACGACCGTACAATTTCAACGTTAACAAATAGCACTCATTTTGATTGGCATGAACAATTCTAATTGTGGATTTTTATATTGAGTCAAAGAATTACTTTGAAATAGAATAAGAATTGCTGTATGGAGCCCTCAAAACCTTGACAACGGAATCAATAGCAGGCTGAAAATCGAAATAATTTTAATTGCTAAGCCTGAGAAATTTTAATTTAAGTACAAATCAACGATACGTGCCAGGTGCTTTGAACCTGATTAGGCTTTCTTGCGCAGCTTGTCGCTTAATAAAGCACTTCATATTCTTCACATTGCCATTTCATTCAGTAAGAAACTACCGTATCTTTCTAATTTCCGTTGCGGATTGAAATGAAATAACAAATGGGAATCATCTCTTTTTCCTACAAGAGAATCATTTTCGGTTAGCTAGTTAAAACTCCCAATCCACATGATACTGCCAGCGACGAGAAGAAGGGGTCATCTAGAATGGACTGTAGAAAACGTACAATCTATGCACAGGTGTATTCCCACGTAAGATTCTCTACACATAGAAACGGTAACTTACGAAGGAAAAAGAAGAAAAGACGAAGATGAGAGAGCGACGAAGGGGTGAAAATTGAATGAAATATAGTAGGCCCTAAAGACAAAAGTGCCGAAGGCCTATTTACATCTGAGGTTACCTGATAACGTCTCCCTGGGGTCGCCAGTCCCCACAGCATAGGATGGACAAACCTAACACCAAACCCCACTGCCAATCTCAAGCTCCCCTGAGGGCGTTCTGACGCAGAAAAACAACGCAAATTTTACTTCGACGCGCCCAGGATTTAGCGCTCTGCAAAGGTAAATTTCCTGGGTTACATCATCCCAACTGATATCCTAGGATTTTAATCAAGAGGGATGAAATAAATATTCGCTCACTACTACATGCAACTTAATACATCCTTTTTATTCATGTAATAATCGTGTGATTATTACTAATGGTGCCTACTAATGCAGGCAGTCCTGTGTACTTCGCGTCAGGACGGTACGCTGACGTCATGTGTTCGCGTCAGCCTCCCACTCCTCCCCTCCCTCCACCACCAGCAGCATGTATGGACCTAGGCATGGACAGGGACTCCACAGTGGCCCTTAACTTCCTTTTAGCCTGATTCCTAGGTTAAAAGCCATAATTTTCAATTTTTTTTTAATTGGCCAAATTAGAAAAATATATGTATACAACAATCATAATGCTTTTGTCGTCAGTCCAATGAATTTGTAAATTTGTCTACCTTGAATATTATACCAGTTATAAATAGATTACAAGTCTAACACAAAAATAAAATTTCAAAGGAATAAGGGCATTTTTTGTCTGTCAATAAAAGGAGTCCGTAAATACCGTTAAATTGACAGGAACAGAATCTCATTTCATATTGCTATTCTTTGATGTGGGTCGATTTTTAGAATTAGGCGAGTTTCTTTTACTCCCGGTTCCTCTTCCGATTTTCCTGCGGACGATCGCATGTCTTCCAGTGACCAGCAGCTGGAGGGCAAACGATTAAATTCCAGATTTCTTCGCACGTCAGATTACTTGCGATGGATGTGGGCAAGAAGCACCGCTTTCACCAGCCCTTTCAGAATGACTGCGTAGATCACTGGAATAAAAAGAAATATACACGAAGAACTGTTTTACTAGATTTGTCCGACGGTATAGAAGACTGCAACCAAACTGCCACCAACCAGAACTACGGAGCACAGTATCGGCCTACATTCAAGCGAGACTTCAATTTCCACAGCATCAGCAATAAAAACGTGCATGAACAGCCTCGTGTATCGAGCCCAAACATTTTCAAGATACTCAAGATATCGGAGACTATCTGTAATGGGCGCCGAATTCGGCTAAAATTCTCACGATTCTCAGACCACTTACATCGAACGCGTATATTTTTGAAGGTTGATAGAAACAAACCGAAGTACAAGCAGTCCATGCGTTTGTTGACGTTGCGTTTATGAAACACTGCAATCTAGGCTACGAATGAAGAAATTAATATGACAATGCAAGGAACATTAAACTGTCGCAGGGAACATAACAAGCAAAGCACGAAAGGCATCAGAGAATGCAAATCCTGTTTTCCAGAGCGCCCATATTAGGGCTCATTTATTTGCGCTGTCTACTACCGTCTCTCATTCTCCGTCCATTCCATGCCGAGGGAGCTAATCGAAAAAATAGAGCAATTAAATACATTGACGTTTAGTTGAATCTGTCACTTCGAAATTGCAGCGCAATAAAGCCGTCGCATCAGGGCGTTCGAGGACAAAACAAGCGGGAGTCGGTCAGGGTTTTTTGTAGCTCCCTCGAGAGCTGCAGCTATCGTCCCGTAGATGCTCGACCGATTTTCAAGACCGATGGAGACAAAAACCACCAACACGGTTAGCTATGGAGAAGAAAAAGAAGAAACCGCCTGGAACTCACTTTCAGAGCTTCTTGTAAAAATTATCGAGAACCGGAAGAGGAAACGGGCTCAACGGCCAAGCACTGACTTCCCCAGAAAAAAAAACCGCAAGCGCACGTTAAATTCGAACAGTTTTAGAGATGTTCAATTAGAAAGTGGAATAAAATTTTAGGGATTGAATTTTTGTGTAGAAATACAATCCTGAAGAAACTTTGGCGTATTGAACTTTCGAATGGACACACAAACATTTGAATAGAGAAGTCGAGCGGAACCGACTTCTTTCCAACGTGACGGATTGCCTTCTACTTTGGCACCCTAATAGGTAACTCAATGAAAGAAACACGCGTTCTTCGTTATCATGTTTACGATTAGATGAAAAAATGCTATTAAAAATATACTTTCTTGAATATTGTCCAAAATACCACTCGGTGCTCAGTTATTGCGAACATTGCAGTTGATCTTATTTCAAGTGCTTCCATCCAATGAAAAACGTCTATTCAATAGTTTATTTTAAATATAAATAAACAAGGTTTAAGGAATTTAATAAAAAAATAATATAAGTTATTCGAACATTTTTGAGTACGGCTCTGCTAATTTTCCGAAAATAGGAAAAAAATGGAATAGAGTTTTTTAGAATTGAAATATCGCATCGAATGAGGTACGTTTCATTATTGTGGAACAAAAACTGTACGAGTTTTAGCCTTTCAAATTCCAAACAGTTCATTTCACACGAGACGCAAATAGAAGAAAAATCTATCATTTCTATACTGGTCCACACCAATTACTTGCGAAAGAATAAGAAAGACGCGTTTTATATATTATAAAATCAATTTAGAATGATGCACTTCAAGTGCTGAGATTTCCGTACTGTACACGAGTTAAAAAAAGATATTGGGGTAGGGGGAGGGGCTTCTGAAGCGGGATCGTGGACTGAGGTGCTGAGGCGAGCGTAAGCTCCCTCCTAATTCTTTGCCCATATGCAGTGCAGCAGTTTCAGCACTCAGTTAGAACTAGTCTACATTGATTTCAAAATATAATAACGCACC
Source organism: Orchestia grillus (assembly GCA_014899125.1). Classification (NCBI taxonomy): domain Eukaryota; kingdom Metazoa; phylum Arthropoda; class Malacostraca; order Amphipoda; family Talitridae; genus Orchestia; species Orchestia grillus. Next base: position 30,334 of record VOMN01070033.1, on the reverse strand, counting down.
GTTTGCAGGTAAATAATGAGCTCTTATCAAAATAATATTTTTCCTTACTCTCTTCGCCCATGGCGCTGTCGATTTTGCAGGTAATTTTCCAATTTGGATATCCGAACAAGTTTAGGTTGCGAGAAGCAAAAAAATTCGAAATAAAAAGAGCGAAAAGAGCCGTACCGAGAGAAAACAAATATTGATATCTACTATAATAAATCCTCATAATAAAAGCGATAATAAATTCCCATCATTCGTACATAGAAAAACACTGGATTAGGAATTAGTTTTTTTTAGCTTCTTTCTTTTTGTGTATAAAATCAATAGCATAGGAACATTAATCCACAGAGTGTACAAAATTTGTTCTACCTACGTCTCTTTGCACGAAGAGTTTTCATTCTTAAGGTTTTTTACCGTTCACGGGTTTTCCACGATTATTTTCGATTCTGTTATCAAAAAGTTTTTATACCAGGAGTATCATCCACTAGTTTTATCAAATATTTCAACTCCTTCAAAATTTTATTTTAGTGTGCCTTATTTTGGTACGCAATCTGAAAAACTACGCATTGATGTACAAAAGCTTCTAGAAAATTTTTTCCCTCAAAAAAAACTCCTAATTCTCTTGACTAATAAATTTACAATAGGTTCACTTTTTCACTTTAAGGCCAAGCTTCCAATGTGCCTGAAGTTATATTTTGCTCACTTGTTTAGTTGTGCACAGAGTGCATCTGAGCACGTGGGCAGTGCGACCCGTCCTCTCTTTATTAGAATCTCAGAGCATTTTGGCCTTAGTCACCGAACTGGAACACATTTAAGTTAGCCCACTCATTCAGCAATCATGTTGAAGACTGTAAATCATCTTTGGACCCTTAACATTTTCGTGTTTTAAATTCCAGCTCCGATTTCTATGGTTTGCGCATTTTAGTCTTTGTACATTTTTAACTGTAAGCCCAAACTAAACGATACTGATAGTGCATACCCGTTAAAACTGGTTGTTCAATAACTTCTTTCTTTATTTAAACTTTATATATATATATATATATACTTTCCTTTTTGTGTATTCAACTGTCATCAAGAATTTTGTAGTAAACTATATACTTTTTGTTGCAGATATCACTGAAGATGAGTCTTGTAACTCTAAACGTCAGATTTTTATTACATGTTGAACAGATATTTTTAATATATGACTTCTCTCGGTACGGCTCTTTTCACCCTGCTTTTCAATTCAAACTTTGATACGTTATAAAGTACGCATTAAAAAAAGCTTCGCATTGTAAAGTACATTTTCAAACATCTGAAATACTCCTCGTAACGTTCACGACTGGCGATTAGCAAAACTGTTGATGACTGGCGAGTCCCCTTTTATCTACCAAACACATATTGAAACCAAGCAGCACGCGATCATTTTAAACACTAATACGCGAAAGGATCCATACTAATACGTGCATTCGAGACTCATCGCAAAGAAAACAGACTTCGATTTATGACTAACTCTTTGGCGAAGATAATATGTGAGCTTAATATAGAGGCGTAAGCAAAAACCCTTTAGATTTCCCGGTAAGCTGCACCCCTTAAAAAGTGCGACTATGTTACTGGGACATGAAGAAACGGACGATGTCCGAGCTATCACCCATACTGAAAATGGGGCTCCTCTTCAGGATGTGTGTGCCCATGGCGCATGAGAGCGAGGGCAAATTTGATGTCATGATGGATTCCGGGCTATTTGGCACGGAGCGACAAGGAGATGACCGTTATGTAGTAGTGCTATCCCGGCACCATAAAAACAGGGCAGACGACCCTCATAAAGCAGGTACGCAGCGTTGATTTCGCTTCGTGATCTAGATTATTGAGCTGAGCTACAAATTATCCCTGAATGGAGTCAATAGGGCAGATTAGCTTATGTAAAAAACATTGCCTTAAAAAACCATCCTCGCTCGGTCTACAAAACTTGTTCCGCAGATGGAAGCGGAACATGTAAACAAATGCTAACTCCCGTGCCTATAAATAAATAGAACGGGGAACATGTATAATTGATACTAAATTATCCATTCAAATGAAAAGGTAGCGAGGGAAAGAATTTAGCCACTGAATTAGAAGCTCTTCCAAGTGGCAAATCTCGACAAACTCATTGAGACATGAGTACGCATTGAAATGTTTGATGCGATCATGAATGATAACTTCTAATTTCAATCAAACATCATTCCAGTTGAGTAAACGATTGATCTGCCTACATAATTAATTCTGATGGGCATGAATAATTTTCAGCTGCTGAATGCTATTGAGTGTACTAACGCGTACCTTGACACATAAATGAAAGAGTAACAAATATCCATCACTGTACGCTATTTAGAAGTAAATTTATTCATTGTACCTTACAAGTTAAAGTCAGCAACATTATAACAACAAATGTGCGCTGTTCTGTACATTAAACGCTCGCTAAAATACGACACTGTGCAGCAGTCAAATGTTACCAAACTTTGACAGAACAGACCTATGCAATCATCGTTGTCCAATAAAGTCGAAACAAAATATAAAATCAAACACTCGCTAAAAAAGAAAAATAATTCTGAAGCATAAAAGTTTCATGTAAGTATTCGACAGAAATTACGCGCAAGTATTTTACAACAAGAGCTTCGAAATAGGGAATCTGACTGTCTCAATTTACGAGCAGCATGTAGCTGAAGCACACACCGGAATTTATCACACGTTCATGTTGTGACCGTCGCTGAAAACTCATCAGCAAAGTCCATCTCTGCGTGGCGCCTGGCAAAATATCTTACGAAATAAAGAAGAGGAGAGCCTAGTCGATGTATTCTCTCAGGTTCTAAGCAAGATGATATTGACGAAGTGAACCCTCTCGTGACAGCACGCTATGGACCACCAAATTTAGGTTTCGACTAGCTTCAACCCATATTTTTCTCCACAAAAATTTAAGACGAGTTTTTTCAGTCATTGCTTCCATAATCTTGAAATGAAATTTGCTAGGAAATTGTACAGCTAGAATAAGAATAAATCACAAGCCACAATGAATATCAACGAGTTCTAAAAAAAAATTCATGATCTTCAAATTTAGTTTTGAGGGCAACAAATAAGCTCCCCGGGCAAAAACTTTGTCACCCGCTACTAATATGGTGCGCGACCTCCACGAGCCGAATAATGGCGGCAATTCTGCATGGCCCTGAGCCCACGAGTGCCCCAATGTACGGTCAATTTTAAACAAATACCTGGTCAAATTCAAACCACTTGCGTCAGCTGATCTCGTAGTGCGGCCACAGTACGTGGATGATTTTTCAACGTTTAAATTGCCGTTCTAGGTGGTTCGACAAATTTCTATTTGGTTCATGTCTGGGGACTTAGCTGGCAAATGTAAAAGTCTAACATATCTTGAATGACTGATATGCCAAGTAATGACGGTTCTAGCCAGGTACACCCGGCAGCTGTCACCTTCGAAAGCAGCACGAAAAACACAACACTGGAGCTTGAAAACCATCAGGTCACTAATTTTTTGTCAGAGAAGCTTACATTTTCTATCAACTTCAAATTATTCTTAATTGACTAGCCGAAAAAAATTTCCTCATGCAGGCAAATACTTTTTTAACTTAACATTTTATCTGTTTAGCTTCATAACCAGGAGACATGCGCATAATAATCCGGGACTATACTGACCAGGTAAAAGCGTTCTGGGAAATTTGCCTTCGTCAAGATATACTACCATAACATAACCATAACTCTAGCATACATGTTAATATGAGGATTATTATTCTGCTATAATAGTAAACACACCTTTCCAAAAATAGCGGGACAAATGATGTTAATTTCTTAAGATGCCCTCTTATTTACCGTAACTCTGACATGAAATATTTTCAGTATCAGGAATACGGACGGCCTTCCCTGATAGTCTCGGTGATTAGTTCGAAATGCAAACCCGAGAATTTTCTCCTATCTACATCCTTATGAGCGGAATAAAGAGACGCATGAACGGACAAAGCAACACTGGGCTATTGTTCTATAGTGGGACTAGCGTCTCCATGCCATTCAAAACAACGGTAAATCTCATGTGAGGTAATGCGTGTTTCCGTATCATTAATACGGACTCTCTTCTTTACACCAATCGCGTGACTAGAAATACGCACCCGTTAATTTCCTCGGATCTAGTTCCTTCAGCGGGATAAAAAAATGCGTACACAAAAAAACATAAACTTGGCGCATTAGTGCATGGCACTCGAGCAATCAAGACGCGCGGGGTACAGCAGAAGTAGGACGACCAGCCCTCCATCCACGTCAGCCCGGGACACCGCCATACCTCTCGGAACTAAACACGCCCCGCTCCGTCCTGCGTACCGTTAGCGTGATGCACTCAGCTCATGGCATGCGCATACGCTCGTGGCTATGGGTGCCTGCAGTGTCAGTCTTGCCAGCTTGCTCCGTCCACACTGCTAAGTTATCGTTAAACACGCCGTCCAGAAAAAGACCATGCCTCACTGATGTACAGCTAGTATAAGATTAAATCACAAGACACAATGAATACCAACGAGTTCTAAAAATCTTTTCAAGCTTTCTCTGGAGGCTGGTTTGCCTTCAATGGCCTTATCATGAATTGTCTACTGTTTGCTCGTCATTGAGATGGGTTCCTTCAACCCTTTTGCCAAGATTTTTATCAACTGAAAGAATTTATTTCATTTTCACTAGTACATTCATTGCTTTGAATATAGTTTATAAATTTGTGATGTTATTTTGCTAGTTTTACAGCACTTAATTCTAGTACTCGTAGTGCGAGTACCGGATATCCAGTATCGTCCCACTTGAATCCTGAACTAAAACAGTAAAATTCACTCGGACATATTATCCCACAACCGACAAATCGTAATATGGTATTAAAATTCGACGAATGAAAAAAATCCCAGAAAAAATAGGTTCTTAATTTTACTCCTTCAAGCGATTTTGTTACGCACATAAATCATAATTGTAACATATCAAAAACAAATAAACACCCCGACCAACTTGAGAACGTGCTTCGGACGGGTAATTAAACTGAAGTTGGAACTGAAGTGTTACCTGAAGCGCAGGCACTCCTCGGAGTTCTGGCCGGAGTCCGTTTACTCCGCACACGGTGGCGGGTAAACAGCACACGCAAGCACGATGTGCACACGCAGGCACGATGTGCACACGCAAGCACAAAGTGCACACGCAAGCACAAAGTGCACACGCAGGCACAAAGTGCACACGCAAGCACAAAGTGCACACGCAAGATTCCTGCTCTGACGCCAGCTCCGGGAGCACACAAGCAGCACTCGCGCCCCGGGGCAGCTTACGCCATTAAGCCGCTCGCTAACACCAAGCGCAAATGTGCACACCACCCTAAACAAGGCTGAACTGCTTCTTTACGATTGTGCCGTAGCGCACGGGGCAAAGGGGAGAGCCAACGTCGTAATCTACATTTTAATCAAATTTGCGTACGTTTCGGAATGCAATCATTCCAATTATAAGTGACGGAAAAAGAATAAGAAGAGTAAAATAAAATAATGATCAAAACTGTAATCTAGAATATAAAAAAAAAAGAAATAGAATCGTGTCTAAAACCCTAACTCCAGGCCCTTATTTGGTTTTAGACTTTTAAAATTTTTGTGTCAATTCTACAATTTTTTTCTTTCGGCACATTCTGCGTAGATTACAGTTTTGATCATTTTCTTATTTCACTCTGTTCACTTCCATTATCCAGCGCTGATGATGGAACCATCGCAATTCCGAAACTCGTGCCATTCTAATTAATGCTGTACTTTGTGAAGGTGGTTTTTGTTTTCATCTCTACGATGAGGTTCCCACAAACGGGCCCGTCAGTACTGGCGCTTGACCCCACAAATCATGTTGAGTATATCTGCTTGATTAGGATTGACAGCATACCCCATGAAGAACGTAGACATCGAGTCCCATGAATGCACAATAAAGTAGCATTGTAAACTTGTATGGTTTTCCTATTACAGTGAGCTTGTCGCACTGAGTGGTGGGCTACAGTAAAGTACTGGAGAATAGAAACTTGGATACAGAATATTTTCAGATCGGAGAAGCCGTCAACTTACTGCTTTTGTCATCTGATGAAAGGATCAATTCGAGTATTTCTTTTCAGCTTATGATACGTAGGACATACCCTTGTGGCAAGACAATTGCAGGAACAAACTGCTAGTACTCGTTTAAAAAAGTGTAAATCTTGCTCCACCCAGGACTTCATTAAAGAAACAACATCGACGAAGTCCTACGGTGCTTTGAATGCGAGATGGAGAAACGACTTCTTCACGCTAGAGTGGTACAAATTTTACACGTGGAAGAAAGCACACCCGCGGAGTCACAGAAATTCGACGAGTTTTAAGCTGAACGAAAGTTGTATAGGAACGCTAGAATTTAGTGGGTAACTGCGTAAGGAATATAAGATTCACGCTTTATTTCATAAGGCAGTGTGTCTCATGCGCCTTCTTAAATTGACCAAGTCCTATCATTAACCGTTACCAAAAAAGAATTTTTGTTCAACATTCATAATTAATTCCGCAGTAATGAGTTAAAATTGGCCGAATTCAAAGCATCTAAAAACACATTGAAGTTATGGATGGGACGCAGCTCAGTCGGGTTACTCAACGAATTCAAGATGGGAACCGTCAACACACTTCCACAACCAGCAAAGCTTGGTTCGCCATGGGTAACATGGATACCAACGTAGAGCGCTCAGTCTTTACGGTATATTGACCGAGAGAAGCTATAACTTCTGAAGCCATGAAACTTCCAGAACCTGTTGTAAAGTTCTACTTGACAAAATTCAATTTAATCGTATCCAGGCATCATTTTGGTACAGATTCCATTTCAACGTAAACCTAAAGTTCATGAATTGAAGTTCGTTCAAAAAAAAAAATAGTTTAAACATGAAATGAGAGCAATAAATATTGGAGCAAAAATAAAAAGCAAAATGGAAGAGTAAAATATACATTTTTATTTTTACAACTGATACAACGTAACTTGTTCTAAACCTGCATAAACGTTCGACAAGAATGAGCGATCGTTAGGTGACAATACCTTCGTCTATCTTTCTAATACTTCACAAGAAAGAGGACAATGACAGCTAACCACTTAACGATCTTGAATTTGCAACCAAAAATTATGAACTTGAGTAATTCCACGAAGCGAATGAATTTCATTCAGTTCGAATAGAGGAAGTACAATTTACTCGTGAAGAGAATTTCTTTTCACTTGTTAGAACTGGACGAAGTTTACCTAGAAATTCTTCATAGAAAACTACCTAGATAAAACGAAGAAAGAAAACTATTCTTTGGGGGCAACTATAACATTATCAGGTTACGGAACGTTTCTTAAAGTTTTCAACTTATAAATGTTGGTTTTGTATTTCAAAATCGCCATTACCCTAGTAGAAAAAATACATTTCTTGGTAACATTTTACGAAGATGAGTTGTACTTGTTTAACCATATTTCATTAATTTGTAGCCAAATAATGAAAAATATCTCTGATATTACTCCTTTGTAACTCATATCAATGCCTAGGCATTGGAAAATGTATCATAATTCTGATGAACTCTTTCCTTCATAAATTCTATGTCAACATTAAGAAAGAGTACTTCAATTTCTATAGCAACTTTCAATCTTGATGAAATATTCTAAAGCAATACGGGCTACGCTCGTATCAACTTCCAAGTTAGAAATTAGGTCTTCAGAAACCTACGAGCCTACGGAAAGACATCACACGTTAATGCCTGCTGAGTTCATTTTATACTTGGCGTTTCTTTTGAAGAATTACCCATACGAGTGAAAATTGTGATTAGAAATACACTTCCTCAGCACATATTTATCATTACTCTATCACTCTATTCAGAAACTTACGCATGTTTTCTAAGCCTAATTAAAAAATGAGCCTTCTGCTCTAAATGCATGCTTCTCCTATGAAAAAGTATAATCGGTGTTAAAAAATCTCATTTTGTTTTATTCACTTCTTAACAAGGAGTTTTCAAAAACAGTAAAGTAGAAGCTTAGTTATTAAGTTAGATGAATAACTACCAAGTAGAAGCTTAGATACGAAGTCGACTAGTACACCACTTTGAGCCCCTGATCCCGCATTCGTGCGATAGAATGCTTCCTTTATTTTGGACTAATGATCCAAACTAGGCAACGGACAAACACCTCACACGAGTCAATGAACTACGTCAGAAGATTCCTCTCGACCCGTCCACCTGATACGCCTCTCATCGCGAGGCCATCTATGAGGATACAGCTTATCTCTTATGAACTTTGTACGGCTCTTCACTCTGTAAGGGAAGGGTTAATACTAAGACCTACAAGTTATTCCCCTTCCACACAATTTGATTGGACTCACAAGTGTATTTTCAACTTGTTACCAATACTTCTAGAATTAAAGAAGACTATACGTATAATGTCCTTCAGAAAAAATGGTGACCAATAATTTTAATAAAACAAGCGAAATGCACTGAAAGTAGGAAATATCGACACTGCTAAAAAGCTTGGATATAAGCAGTGAGAAGATGAATTGTATGCCACTTCTCTCATGCATTCGAAATACATGAATGGTATAAAAACATAAGGTAAAAGATACTTCACCTACGTGTAAGTTCAATCAATCGACGCACCATGTCAAATAGACACAGACTTCACACTAACAAGTCACGATGATTTGAAATAACGCAAAAAAAATCGCGAACCTTTCAAACTACTCACCGCAGTCATCCTGTTGCCACGTCCAAGCCGCTGTCCTGAGACGGGCGCTCTTCTCCTCAGCCTCACTCTTCGCTCCCGATCGTCATCTTTCGGACGACCTGTTCCCTCCTTGAATAATTCACGCACCGTTTGTCTGACTGCTTCATCAGAACTGGAATGCTCTAAAGGTCTCTCAGACGCGGGACCAAATTTAGCTTTTATGAACATATTACCATCTATTTGCAGGCTGTTTCCACCACCCAAGTCGGTGTCAATAATGTCACGTGAGGAGTGAGCCCCTGCCTTTATTTCATGAGGCTCTACGATCACAAGTTTGGTTTCGAGCAAGTCGCAAGGATTTTTCTCTTTCACTTCCAAGCGGTTGGTAGCACTATTATATGACTTTGAAACTCTCGAGCCCTCGCAAACGAGTGTCCCCTCTTGAGATTTCACATAGGTTGTAGAATGCAAGTTCTCATAAGGTACCGGTCCAGTGGAATTCTTGCAACCTTTGGGGCTTGAATGCAATTTGTTATTTTCCCCCGTGACACATAATTCGTCACTAGTCATTGACGATGCGCTATTCATGTTCCTTTCAGGATGTTGGTGTAGACTGTTTACCCCATCACAATTCAAAAGCTTGATTTCAGTAGGGTCTTCTGCACCGGGCTCGCAATTCGCGACACTAATGCCTGACGTTTCATTGAGCCTTGGCGTCGTTTGCAAATAAGTGGCTTTGGCTTCGTTCAATAGAGAGGCAGAAACACACGCAGTCGGTCTTCGGTTTACTCGTTTCTTGCGACCAAAAGGTACGGGGTGAGCTGTACGTGGTTTCGAGATGAAGGGCGATTCACACACATTTTCTATGTGACTTGAACTTTCTTTGAGGGAAAGGTTTCTGAAGTTTGGTATAGTTGATTCCTTACACGTTTGAGCAAATTTATCCGACGGATTTTCGATCACTATCGAGTGAGGCGAGTCTTCACTCAGAATAACCCTAGTTACCTGGGCAGCGGGGCTGGAAGGTGTGAAGGTGAATTCGGAATCGTTGGCTTCCTTCGAGCGTGGGGGAAAATTTTCGGTACACTTCACGCTATTTGAGCAGCACTGAAGGTTGGAAGTGTGCGTGCAACAGGTATTATTCGAGCTATAGCAACTGCAATTTGTATGTTTCAGCTGGGCAGGAGAGCATCGACAAGACTTGTCATCGGGAAATTGCTCGACCAGAATGTTGACCCGTACAGCTGATCCGGGAGATGAGTTCCCACTTACCTCGTGTCTGTATCGGCTCCTACGGGGTCCGTGGTTTCTTCTATTGTACAGTTTTGGTGACAGACTTTTGATGTTTCTAAAACTGTCTCCGGAATAACCATGCTTCAATGAGACCCCTGGCGAGCTGCGGTAGTTTAAATAAAAAGGTCGTGAAGATCTTTTCATGGCAGATTTGCGTCTAAGAACGCACGAGCTTCCAGAAAAAGGATCTCTCACGTTCTCGCTTCTCAACACGGTATTGCTTCGAAAATTTTTGGACTCGGAAACGTAGGATTTTTTTAACGAGGGTTTCAATTTGTAGAACACCTCATCTTTCCTGCAACTTAAGTAATCGTTCACTGAACTGAAGTTGTATTCACCGGAATGGTAAAAATCTCTTTCCATGCCACACTGCGAGTAATCGGCACATTCTCTGAATGCATCAACAGATTTTGCAGCTTGACCATTGACGGTAATGATGCACTCCTTCCCAGCCTCTGACGTTCCAACATACTGAGTTTTGTAATTCCTTTCAAAAGCTGAACTAATCATGTCATCTACGGCGATGCTGACCATGGACGGCTCATCAAAATTAGAACAACCGCCGTCACTCGAGTTTTCAAAGGAGTTCGAGCACGAGTCGGAGGTGGACACGAAGGAAACGCCGCTATCACAGCGACTAGGCAAAGAGAGAGTAAATCCAGAACAAGCTGATTGAGTTGGAGAAGAACACGAAGTTTTAAGCGATCTACAACTCTGGCAACTTCTGTGCACAGAATCTGATTTTGACGGTTTGTACATCAATGAAGATGAAGTGGCTCCGGCTTCCAATGAAGATGAAGAATCAGACTCTGAGTCGCTTAGATTATGGTAGACAGATTTATGCTGTACACGCGAGGACACGATCAAGCCACAAAGATTTTCCTGGAAATTGCCTACTCCATCACCATCATTTCTACGAACTACAGAACTATTGTTTTCGATCCTTTCCCATTCACTTGTTGGTTGGCAAGTTGAAAACTTAGATAACTCTAACGAATTATCCAAAGCAGCGGCAGATGGCGAAGTTAAATGATGGGTTTCATTTTTAAATTTGACTTGCACAACCTTTGCTTTCAGCTTGGATGGTCTTTCGCTGATGGATGAACATTCACGAGGATCTTGAACACGGTCGATTCTACCTTCCCCTTCCAATGGCGAAGAGGAAGAACATGGTACTCCTGACACAGTGGCGTTGCATGGAGGGAAGGCATTGGAAGTCCCCCTTTGGGCATTCTCGAAATTAGTGGACAAATAAACATTACTATTTCTCCTAGAATAAGTACTGTTATCGTTTGCAAGAAATTCAGCATTCACTCGACTTGATCCATGATTTGTTGAATAGAAACACGTGTCGATGCTGGCAGAACCAGAATTGACAGTCGACCTCGATTGGAAAAACTTCTTGTCAACTTTTGTGGTTTCGTTTGCCGTCGCACTTGAGCGTTCTGGACCCACGACTTGAGGGTAAGCGGAATTCAACGTACAGACATTATTCTTATCAACAGAGGAAGAATCCAAGTCTGCACTGGTGTCGTGGCAACATGCCGAATGTGGTAGAAATTCGTCATGTGGTCGAACTTCCGCACGTGTGCCTGCTTCGGCAGGAGCCAATTTCACTTGATCAGCTAGTGAACCGCACCAAGACGCTCTCGGCAAGACGCAGGCAACTTTATTGGAAATTTTGGGAGGAAAAAAGTTATTCTTAGTATTACAAAAGGGGAAACGATCTTCACTGCAACCCGGTGAAGAACCCTCGAAAAAAGACCCAGCTAAAGAAACATCACTCGGAAATTCGTTAGTTTCAGATGCAGGAGAATTGAGCTCTAAAGACTTGCTGGCCCCGCAAGGGTAGTTGTCCACGTCGACGAATGCTGGGTTACGGAATGATTTAATTTCATTGCTGCTCAGAATCTGAGGCAATGAACGATCGGTATTATCTTCTCGGTCAAGGTAATGGTCTTCACTGTTTTTGCACGTATTTGCCCAGGTCTGTAGCCTTGACGCGTCCAGAAATGCATCATTCTGAAGCTCCGCATCCTCACAAACCGCAGCTAAATGTGGCTTAGGAAGAACTTGGGGCGCAGCACACTCGGAACTGTCCTCGAAGACATCGTCGAAAGCAGGGTTATGGAACGACTTCGTCTCCCCGACACAGTAGGCAGCGATGAAATCCTCCAAGGGAATGTGAGCGTCCTGATCGTGAGAGAGCGACTCAGCCTCGAATGGATTGCTCTCACCGTCTCGAAAAATACGTAAAGAAGATATTCCAGTTGACATTGTGGAAGAGAGCGTTGGTCATGGGAAACTCAGTCATCAGCTGAATTATCTCCACAACGAGGCGCCATCAAGGGGTATCGTAGAATAGTTTACCATGAACTAATTATAATGCAATTTTTCCTTGAAAAACACATATATTCTGAAAAATTCAAACTTATAGTTAAAAAATTACGGCACGGAATCTTAGTCTGTACACATCAAAACATCTGCATAAGATGAAATTCCTGGTGGATCTGCAACCGTGAAAAATGAAGCAGACTTCAAAACCTGGAGATCACCGTCAAGCTGTCATTCATGAAAGCTGGAAAAGCTTGCGCCACAAAAATGTCACCGAACAACGCAAAATAACTTGACTGCACAGCAACAACATAACCTACGGGAAACAAGAACTCGCCAGAGAAATCGGGCAACAACACGACAGTAAAACTCAATCAGGGATGTGAAGAAAACGTACGCAGTACGTGCTTTGCAGCGCGAACACTCTCACGCTCTCGCGAGGAGGAGGAGGCCCTATTTAGACCACCATTGGGGCGGCGGGGAGTGCGAGATCCCAAAAGCGAGCGTCCCACACAACCTGCGTAATAAGAGAGTCGCACACTCCGCCCGCCCGCTCTACTGACCAGCTCTCCCTCAGCATAATTTCCAGCCCAACATGGCTAGTGTTCAGCAGCGTACGAGACAGTTTGAGAGTAATGTACGTATACAAGCTACGAGACTCAAAGAAAAATACAAATTTCGTTCTGGTCGTAGAAAATAGCGAGTTAGCTTTAATTTAGCAGACGATGCAGCTGATCCACTACACACGGTCGTCAGCCATACGCAGTTGTTCCTTAATTTGCACCAAAATGGGCTTTCGTTTTTATGGAGTCTTCGAGCATTCTTCCGTGAAATCTGGAATAGTTTCTCCGTACTTAGTACAGATATGTTTTGTGACCGAGGCACAAGCACCTATTACGCATGAACACTAATGCGAAGTGTCCGATTCTAGTGGGAAAGAGATACGCTATGAAAAACAGAGAAATTCAACGCGTTGGATGTGTGACACAGAGAGTGAAAGTTTTAAATTGAATAATTTGCCCGGAGGAATGAGAGCAGAGCGCTCAAATGGTGCGTTACTGCCTCGACACGCCAAATAATGTCCGAACACGCGCATTAAGTGCGAGCTTATAATGAAAATAAAAGTCAAACAACTCGAGCAACCAGAAGCTTTTATCGTGTCGCAGAACTAGAAATCGAATGCCATAAAGTTTCAAACACCGCCTTCGTTTTCTTGCAAAATGGACGACAGAAAAAAAAGAAAATTCCACAACGTAGCCCACAGCTATGCATGCACGATAACGACAAAATTAGGCTCTTCTTTTTGTGTTGAAAGCAACAACGGTCGACTGCATCAAGTCATATGAAACGAGATTAAAATAGATTAGATTATTAGTTAGTTTAAAACTCCACAGTCACACGTAATGTGATCTCAAGAGAGCTAAAAGAACGAACCAAATAGTATGGAATTTAAAACGTGGAATCTGTGCACGGGTGTGTTCCCACACATGATTCACGCGCATAGAAACAGTAAATTAAGAAAGAAGAGGAAGAAAATATAACAAAACCAACAAAGAAAGCATGAAAATAGAAAGACGCAAAGTGGGCACGGAAGACAAAAGTCTCGAAGGCCTAGCTGGAGCTGAGGTAACCTAACAGTTCATATCAAACAAAGACCGTTCTCATTACACGTCACCGACACATGTTTAGCAATAAGTGAGAGGAGAGAAAATCAATTTAGGAACGCAAGTTACGGGATCACAGAGAGTTGTGTATGGCAGAGCGCTCGACGCTTCAGTAAAAGGGGCGCTCATTTCGCAAGTGCCATGACGGCCGACAAAACACAATCAAAGGAAGTCGCTCGCGAGACAACGAACAAAAGACAAGTGCTGCAGGCGAGAAAACGAAGGGCGTGTGATGCGCGCAACCCACCGAGCTGCTGAACGAATGAATGATCATTATTGGCCCTTTGAGCTCAGAGCGCAGAGTGTCACAAGAACGTCATGAAAGGCATTTAGCTGCTGCAATTATTGTCTCCAGCTTGGAAGCACCGAGACGCGTAAATTTACTAAAAAACTAGAACTATATGGTCTTATGGAATGAAAGGATTTGAGCTGGGCGACACTTTTCTTTTAGAGTGGAGAACGCTTGCTTTCATCATGTGCGCTATTTCTTTTTCCTTCGATTAACAGTTTTACGTCGATCATTCGAGAATAATTGCGTACGACATAATCCCGCTCCCAGTTGTGCGCTGTGTGCATCACCGTGCACTAATATGGTGCCACAGGATGTCCCAGCGAGAATAGCAAAGCGTCTTGACTAACTCTCGCCCAGGGTTTTCCTCAACTCATCTGCTAGGGTACACGTTTACGCAATACATTTACACACTTATAATAGCTTATTATGACTTAGACGTTGTGAACGCAGTGTGTCCAATGGAGCTGACCTTAGGGTTATAGATTGCAGAGCCTTAGTGACTCAGACATGGACGATGAAGACAAAATTAGGCTCTTCTCTTTCTGTCGCACGAACAAACAGGTCGATAGCTCCAAGTCATATGAAACGAGATTAGATTAGATAAGTTAATTAAAAGCTCTATAGCCACATGGAATGTGATCCCAAGAGAGCGAAAAATAAAGGATCATTTAGGACGGACTGCAGCAAACGGGGAATCTATGCAAGGTTTGTGTTCCCACACTGGATCCCCAGCACACAGAAACGGCAAGTTAAGAATAAAGATGAAAAAAATAAAATAAAATAACAAGGTGTGAAAATTGAAGGAAGAAAAATGTGCGTGAAAGACAAATCCCGGAGGCCTATTAATAGCTGAGGTAACCTAACAGTGCCCAATGGGGTCGCCAGTCCCCACAACATACGAACCTAATTAGCCTAACCCTGCTGTCTATCTTATTCACTCCGCATGAGGGGGAAAGTTGATTTTATAATTCTTTAGCTTTCGCACACACGATTTCATAATCCGATCTTGAATTTGATCGTATGCTAAAGAACTGAGATAACTGATCCTAAATATTTTCACAAAGTGCGCTCAGTTTTAATTTTTTTTTTTGCAACTAAATTCAAATTCAAACATAAATCATAGGTGAAAGGCATGAAAACTTCGAAGAATTTTTTCAATTATCTGAGTTAAGAGAAACTCAATGATACTTCATTCCAGAAAGCCATAAGAAAATTTGCTTTCTACACGCGGAAGTACAGGTAAAATGCCTCAATTTCACGAGATCAATACAGCGTCTGTGATATTTTGACAACGCGTTCCTTTCCATCACCCATACTACTCGCTAGTGAGCACGACACTGACGGGAAAGTCTGTAGCAAACAACAGAACCGACTCGATACGCAGATGCCCGACTGGCATCTCGGATGGACTCCAGATAACAGGCACTACCTTCCCACCCACAGCGCGCACATCCACGTGCTTCAACGCACGCGATAACGATAGTTTCTCCTATAAATCACGCGTGCACAAAGCGCGAAAGTACAACAGGGCGACACACGTGATAGCATCATTCAATTATACGACATATGCTGTTTGTAACCGTACACTTAAATTAAAGTTCGACAGCGGTACGCGCCGTCAATGCACTGAGAAAAGTGTTTCTCATGAGTATGGTAGCAATGCGTATGATACAGAACAAATGAAACAGCTTAAAATATATAGAAAGCTCATAAAATTCGTCGCCACGCGACAGATACCCGCCCTTCAGAACATATAGTGGTGGGTCAGAACACTGATCGCTTAGGCATTTCTTTAGGGGAACACTTGAGAACAAGTTCAACCTGAATGGAAGGCGAGTACTGCTCATATATAACGCTATGTTCAAAACAGGGTCCTAGCGAAAAACAATTATTTAATGGAGCTCGATCGAAAATCACAAGACAGAATTTTCAAATTCAAAAACTCATAAAACATAAAGGCAAATTAAAAAAACCTTTATAAGGCTGTAAGTGCAAAATCACAAGCCAATGATGACATAAAGAAGGCGATGGTCTGGTCTGGACCGGGAGCTCGAGCTCACAATGAAACAAAGGATCTCCTCACACCAGGGGAGCAATCAGTACTTGACCGACCTCACCGCACCACAAAGGGGACACAAAGACCTCTGCGGCTGTGTTACGAGGTGTACATAGATCGAGATCATTCTTACTAGCGATACTTCGCAGACCGCGAAAGGTAATTACTCATTAATTGAATTAGCGTGACCAGACGTTCACTTCATACCAAACATAACGGAGGAAGTAAGGTATTGGTCGAAAATTCAAATCAAGAATGAACAATTGTAGAGACGCACTGATTCGCGAAGTCTAATTTGACCGACGAAATAGGGTAAAATTATCGGCAAACGTTCAGCTACGTAAATCGCAAATCAATGGTAATCAGAATAGGTGAAATTAGTGCTGCTCTTCATGAGAAACTGGACGTTGTATTTCACAAGTCGAGTAACAGGAAACACGCCGAGCTCTTACAAGGCAGCATTTAGCTCTCAAAACCCGCACTGCGCTCGCGGGAGGGAAACATATCGGAGACCGTAGCTTCAAATACAACGCTAGTAACAAGTGTGCTCGGGGCAGCGAACCCCTAAAATCTCGATAATGTAGTTTTACCATGGGATCGTGTGATGCATGTGCGAGAATTCCAACCCGAGTGAAGGAGGTAGAAATACTGAGGAAGGTTCTGTCTTGGATTCACCAATTACCGAAACCAGAGTGACTGCTGATCTGACCTTACTTCACCGTCAAAATCCCGCCTCTTGAGAACACGGTAAGGGCCGCATGCCCAAAGAACCACGCAAATGTCACCAAGACGACAGGCGGTCGTGGGCGATTCCCGCAGTGAGACATGCTGAGCATCAACATATTGCTTCATGTATTGTTCTTCACATTATTATCCAGATGACAAGTTTGCTCAGGAGCAAACAAAAGGAAGACAGGCAAGTACGAAGGCGCTTCGGTCACGGCGTTGCAACAGTATTTAAGTTTTCTCATCACAAACGAGCGGTTCCAAGTCTTCCTTCACTGTTTACATAAATTAGCAGGGAATATATCTTTCTTCTTGGATTTCACGCACGAAACTTAGTTATGAGATGCCAAGCAACAATATAATAATTTACAGCGATCTAACTGGGGCTTCATAAATATTACTAATACTTCTTTCTCTTTGCACGTCCCAAGCCCCTTCCCTTGAAGGTCAAATGCATTTCCTACACAGTAGGGGCCATAAAAAGAAAATGAACAGCCTTCAATAAGAACGAAGGTATTAATGAGAACTCGAAATCACGAAGGTATTAATATTTATCATTTTCAGAAATAAACGTTTTTTCATTTTCTGAAATAAATATTTTCAACATTACTTTACACGTTTTTCCGTAAATAATTGAAATCATTTTTAGCTTATTTACTTGGATAATACAGGGAGGCTCTTAACATTGAAAGTACACGTCAGATTTCCAAGTCACTCAAATATGAACCAGCGGCAAACATCCAGTGGAACGATCGAAAGCAGAGATAGAAATCAACAAAAATAATCGATGAACGTCTAGATTCGCAAAGTCCGGTCACAGCGTCGGGCGAAAGTGTTTCCTGAGGTGGGTTCCACGAGCCTCTAATGGGAGTCTCAACCGCCAATGAGCCGCCAACGAGCGATCAGGAAAGTAAGTAGGTCACCATATTAAAGTGAGAAGAAATTAAGTGCTCCAAGTAATCATAGGAGATACTATGAAGCGGGAACATAGAGGTACAAGACGCACAGAAAAATGTATGAAAATGCAGGTTGCACAAAAATTATACAGGGAACCATCAGGCAAAATACGTCGGACGAACCTAAAGGGAGGCAATCAGAAATGCGATTTACTGGACAAGACGATAGAGAGATTCACGTAGTGCTATTTTTGCAGAAAAAAAAATGAATTGAAATCATTTTGGAGAAAGCCGCTGTACGATATATTTCAAGATACCCTAACATGGGGGAAATAAATCTAAAAAAAACTAGAAATATAATCAAGTGCACAATCGAAGACGCACAATAGAGCAAACGAAGCAGGTAAAAATTCGCGACAAGGTGACACATCTGAAGTGTGATGAAGAGCAAAAAATAAACTAATAACAGCGAGGATACCTGAAGGTCGAAGTCTCTTGATCACTTGAAGGAACTCCGGCAGGAACACCGCGGTCACAAGATATGCCTCCCGACGCCGATATCATGCACTTCAGACATTTATTTCCAACGAGAAAATATGTTGGTAGTACTCAAATGTTTAGAGGATTTCGAACAATTTCAGCGATGCTTTCGCCAATGATGACTGGTGGCCACACGAGTGCACTTGTGAGAAATAAACAAAACACAGCAGCTGTCACTTGCAGCTTCAAGCATTCAGCGCTAGCCGTTAAAATTAAATTGATACCTGAAAATTAATTTCTGGTAGCCCCGTATTGAATTGAAATTGTACTCAGGCACTCAAGGATTAAAATGCTATCTGCAGTTAATCGACACTTCAAATATAAGCTACAAGGATTAAAAACGATCATGTGTGATGGTGATAATTTGTTCACTAGAGACTGAATAGGATCATGCTGCTCAGCTCTAATGGTTTTAAGATTTAAACTGTAGTAAACAAATATACTATGATAATCCAATTGATATAATTACAACAATTTAACCAGAAATGAAGAAAATAATCATTAGGAAAAAAAATTTCAACAAGAAAGTTTCCTACTGAAAATCGAACAGTGAATACTGTTAAATTAAACCTTACAGTCCACACTAAGAGAGAAACGGCTAATATCTCATAAAATGGGATGAAAACGTAATAAAAACAGAACACCAACACAAAAATAAACAAACTTAAATCTCACCGACTTAGAGTAACATGGGAACCCATCACGTGACCTCGCGGAACCGATCACCAGTCCCGAAGTGCAACACGGTAATATTTGAAGAGAAGCTCAGCCTCTTCGTGCGTAGACGGTTTAAAACGAAGCATTCTCCACGCACAGTTTGAACCAAAGAGCGACGAGACTCCGTACGGAGTGCGCAGTGTGCTGTGACGAGCACTTCACGACCGGTCCCGTCCGTCCGTTTGTCCTTAGCGAGGCTTACAATTGGAAGCGTGTGGTGTACAACCGCAAGACCGGTCACCAAATGAAACAAGCTATGAATGAGGACTGTTACGCGGCCTGTTCTCCCTGCACACAAAGTGTTACTCCACAAAACCGCGATAAATAGTTTAAAGGAGTGGGATCTTCCAGTCGTGGTCGTAGAGTTATATTGAAGGACTGAATATTCCACGTAGTTTTACAAAATTCGAACTGCAAAACACTGATTCAAAATTCAAACATCAGAGCAATGTTTTAAAATCCACACTACAGAGCATTCTTTCAAAATTCGAATTGCAGAGCACTGTTTTAAAATCAAAGTGCAGAGCTCTGACTCAGAATTCGAACTACAGAGCACAACAATGGATACAAAACGCTTTTACAAGCATCTATATTGAGGACACGATGGATCGTATCTTTTTAGGGACCGTATAAAGGGGTTTAGCAGTGATTTTAAATTTTATAGCAGCCGCAGTAATCACTATAGACAAATATAACCCAACGGCCACTAGTCACCACAAGTCAGGCAATCAGAAGCTGCACTCGAATGTGTCAATTCCAGAGCATAGAGACTCGTCATGGCAACGGTCTCGTTGCGAGGCTTCATAACACAAAAATACCCAGCTCTGGAAACCAATACTCTACTTCACCACCGAACACACTCAGCTGAGGAAAAAGAGCTTTAAACCTTTACAGCCGGAAATGACCACATGGTCTAGTTTCACGAGTATGCTGCTAGTTTTCCCAAAAAAGCTAAACGTAGTCTTACTGTACGTCAGATGTACATAAAGCTGCAGCTGGTCTTTTGAACAAAGCAAAATCCACCCTTATCACCGAAATAAATTGGCCAGTAAAGGATTTCTTGAGAAGTAAATTGCCATGGAACGCAATGGTAACAGGATGCCCGATTCGCAGCTCCACGGGATCATGGAACGCCCCCACACCTTCACATGGAGCCCGTCGAAACCATCAGCTACGGTGGGCATACTCCCGCTGCTACTCGTGTAGCAGCGACTTGACGTGATGTCAATCTGTTTTCTCCTTTTTGCAGGAGTTATTATTGTAAATGAACATCCGATGACAGTTTTGATGAATTATTAGCAGTTATAAATTCAAAAAAAATTCTTCGTAGCTCAATATTATAATACTACTAACGAATTCCTATTTTTTATCAATTTACACTATTGGCCGATTCAGGAAAAATTTGGAGACATTGTTACTTCATTTTAACCACGGAATTCTAAAAGAACCAATACACCACAAGAACTTGAATTTTTGTAGAAACTACTTGGGTAGCCAGAATAAATTTTGAGGATACACACAGTTTAAGCATCATCCCGGTAGTCTGTTCGAAACGTGTTGATATTCCAAGTTGATAGCAGCGCTTCAGTGACTCAACAACGCCGCCATTAAAATGAAGGACCATTTAGTATGGACGGTAGAAAATGGGGCATTTATACAGAAGATGTGTTTCCACACAAGATCTCTTGCGCAT
Source organism: Orchestia grillus (assembly GCA_014899125.1). Taxonomy (NCBI): domain Eukaryota; kingdom Metazoa; phylum Arthropoda; class Malacostraca; order Amphipoda; family Talitridae; genus Orchestia; species Orchestia grillus. The sequence continues at coordinate 9,435 of VOMN01070033.1, read as the reverse complement.
AAAAACAGCAAGCTTAGAATGAAGAAGATTGGTACAGAAGAGATAGAGAAGAAGGCGTTAAAATTGAAGGAAGTAACGTGGGTACGAATAACAAAAGACCCAAAGGCTTATCTATTCCTAAGGTAACCGAACAGTAGCCCCTGGGGTCGGTCGCCAAGGCCCATAGCATACGATAGGGATAGACACACCTAACCCTGTAGCCTATCCTAACAGTGACAGCGCACAAGCAGTTCGGAGTGATCTCCTGATTAGTCCCGCAGATGGGGGCATGTGGTGGCATCAGCACGCGATGCCCCCAACGCCGCGCGTGTTTGGCTCATCAGTTCAGAGCTCGACACGTGCTGCGTGTTGTTCCGATGTGCAGCACGCACGCGGGTGCTTTCTATCCAAGGCAGGGTTGCCCGCTTTGGCGGCACTTCAGTGCCAGCAGTTCTGATGACAACTATATTATAATACATGTCATTGGTTGTTTCAAGTGACACCATAAGGTGTTAACAACTGGCAGATTGGCATCTCTATGTAGACGGAAAAATGCCACTGTACACATCTACAGATGAAAAAAGTTGAGTGCGGAAAATAAACAAAACTACGATAATAGCTAAGAAGCTACGTACACCTGCCTCTTGCACTAGAGAGAACTACGATGGAAAAAGCTTGACAAACTGAACAATTCAACTCATAAGAGGACTTCTGCTCCTACAAAAAGCCCTGTTTTTGAAGGAAAAGAGATGATAAAATGAAACGTACCAACAAGAACTACAAATTCAAAGGAAAAGGCACAACAGAAGTGGGGAGCACAGCTTTCTCAGGTGCTTGATTCAGCGATGCCGGCCACTTTAACGACGTGGAAGATGAGTGACAGAGTTCGCAACTCGGTCCCATGAAGCCTCAAATGACTCGGCAGCTTCTTACAAATTCGGCGCAATGAGGTCCCGACTCTAGCTCCACTCCCGGTTAACTGGCGCCAATCTCATGTGTAGGAAAAGCCCCCCTCCGTTACTGCAGCCCGCCCTCAGCTCGGTAGAGTTCTTTCTGCCGAAATCTCGCGGTGACCAACACTCAACGAAAGACTCCACCGACACAAAAGCACCAAAACGGCAGGTGTCACGCTGAAGTTCGAAAGCAACATCCCATAGAAGTAAGAAGAAAGCGAACTAAAATCACCACAACCGAGACAAGTAAAGTATCCACACTAACATGGTGGAATTCTTGAGTAATTTCTATCGAAGTACGAAGAAATAGAACCTAAATAGCACGAATACTGAAGCAAGTGAAGAATCTAGACCAATAGTGCAGCCAACGCCTCTGGGATGATTAAAAACAGCACGCCAACATCTCAAAAGTGGAGTAATGAACTCATTTGTCAGTACAGCTCACAAACGCTGCTCGTGCTGCGTCACGTGATGCACGATTCGCCCGTTCAGGGCCCGCCTTAGCTGCGACTTCCGGAGATGAGGGGTCCCACTCGACAAATTGTGACGGATCTTATTAAATTAAGGCACCGTGCACTGCGCAATCCGTGAGGGCGTTCACACTTATACGAGACTCCAGAGATGGCGTTCTTACGTAGTAGGAAAACACGAGTAATTGCACGCGTGAGATATTATTTTTTTGTAAAACATCTACCCAGTCAAGATCCTTAGAACTCACGCAAAGTATACATTTTAAAATGACGAATGAAAATATTTAACAAAATTTGTACTTTTATGAGTATATGGTCTCATATACACACAAAACCTACTTGGCGCGGTATTCAACCGGTTTCCCATGTTTAATGTTTAGTTGCGAAACCTTCTTGAGCAATAACTGCTCAAAGACGGTTTTCGTATGATAAAATAAGGCGTTTGCGTGCTGGTACTGACAGATGAGCCCATTCTTCAACGCACTCTTTCTTCAGTTCAAGATCCATCGGACTTCTCTGATGAACCTTCTTCTTCAGTGTTCCCCAAAGATGTTCGATAGGATTTGAAGTTCGGTTATTGGCTTGGCCCCGAAAGAACATTGATTTTGTTCTTCTTAAACAATACTGATATTAATTTTGTCCTGTGTTTAGGGTTGTTATCTTGCTGGAACGTCCATTTGCTCTTCGAAATAACCGCTCCGCACTAGGAATGAGACTCTTCTCCAATATTTGACCGTACAATGTCCCATCCATCTTCCCGTCAATGGTATGAGGTGCACCAGTGCCATGTGCTATATACCAACCCCCAAAAATAATATTGCCATCTTCGAGCTTCCCAATTGAGATGGTATTATGCCTCTCATAGGTGGTTCCCTGTGTTCTTCACATATGTCGAGCCGAGTTGCAACCAAACAATTCAATCTTAGTTCCATCGGACCAAACAGCAGTCTTCCAAAATCCATGTCCTTTACGTGTTCTTTTGCACAGCTTAGACGACTTGCAACGTGGCTTTTGTGCAGCAAGGGAGTTTTATGGGGTTTGAAACACTTGATCCTTTTGTTGAAAAGTTCTCTATTGATGGTTCTTTCGCTCGCTTCTGTCCTGGAGGTTTCTAGATTAATTTTTATCTAAATGCGAGTCAACAGGTATGTTCCCACACAGGATTCCCTGGGCATAGAAACAGTAGTTTAAGAAGGAAGAAGAATAAAACACAAAGAAGAGATAGCGAAGATGCTGTGAAAATTGAAAGAAGCAAAGGAGGCACAAAAGAAAGAAGTCCCGAAGGCCTATCCGTAGCTGCGGTAACCTAAGAGTGCTCCCTTGGCGTCGCCAGTCCTCAAAGCGCAGGATAGACAAACCTATCTAACCTAACCCTATTGCCTATGCTGTATCCTATGTCCCATGAAGAGGTATGTGACCGAGAAAATACCTCAATGATCGCGTAAAAGTTGTTTCACAGAAACGGTTGAACACTTCTGCCACGTGCCCCACAAAAGTTTACTGCACATGAAGCCATTTACTCGTAATGTTTTACACTACCACATTTTCAAGTAGAATTGTTGGTGTACTGTTGAAGTTTTAAGCATGTCGGCTGGCTAACCGTTTCATAACATAGATTTTAAAGTGAGTACTCTCACTAGTGTCCCTCCACTGTAACCTGCACTCGCGTGAACAATTACCAGCTCCGGCTACAAGAGGAAAAATTAGGGAAAAATACGCTGATTAAAAACGACGTAACGAAAATTCCGAGCGCAAAATGCTAACATAAGAGAACTTATGTTTTACTATATTCATTTAACGTTCTTTCGCTTGAAGTTCGCGTGTTCGGTAAGCATAGCTTTGTAAAATCTACCGAAAATAAAGCTTTTGAGGTCAACTTGTAAATGTACCCATAAAATATTTCCGTTAATGCAATGTAGACTGGCTGAATTCGACCCACCCCGTATGAAACGCACGTTTCTTTCACCATTTTTTACATTTTTTTAAAATAACGCACTTTTTTCGAGGGTAGCTTCATGTCAATTGAAATGCAGCGCCTAGTGTGGCTTCCACTCAGCGACGTATCCAGGCTAACTCCTTCAACAACCCGCACGATAATGCAACAATCCGCACGATAATGTAACAATATGCATGATAATGTAACAATATGCATGATAATGATGTGCAGGTCCCGCCAAAATCTTCGAATCTTCGTATCTGTGGTACGGCCTCCCCTGCGTAAAATATTGGAGCCCTCATGAAAATTTGAGCCACCATTTTCCAAAATTTGGCAGCGCCATTAAAATCCTTGCATTATGTTTGTACGCTCTCAGGAAGGAGGAAATGAGAATTTATGAGCTCTAAAAATTTATTCGCCCCATAAAGTGGCCTGTATCATTTTCCATATATCTTAGTAAATCAATGGCACGCGTTTCCATGAGCTAGCACCAAAAATTACGTTAAAATTCGTTCATAAATCACCCAATCTATATCTCCAAGAAAACCTCATATTCGATCCGTTCTTCTTAGATCTTAGAGAATGGAAATTCCCCTTGGCTCTTCATAAGCCGGCTGACCAGGCATGCTGAAGCTGCTGCCGTCGTTTTATTCTAACAACGATCAAAATGAACTGAAGAAAACACTTTCCTTCGGGTAATATTTTCCCCCTGATAAGCTGAGAGCTTGTCAAATAATTTCCTCGCTGATAATGAATTCGATGATAGAAACTTGCATGAGATTCAACCATAAGTACTTTCAACCTGATTTTATGGTCAGAAAATAGTTTTCTAGGATTAATTTTTAAAAATCAGGGCTCAGCACTCATTTCTTGAGAGGCACGGACCAAAAAAATTTTTCAGACTCGAGCACATATATTTCCAACAAGTTTGAAATCTGAAAACATCTTTTGCATAACCGAGTTCTTCCATAACACAAATCACGGCATACAAGCACGACATGCTCACTTCGATTCACAACCTGAGCACCACCACTTTTTGGGGTCAAATTTCAGGAGCCAAAGCCCGGTTGAGGCCTTAAACGGAAGTTTTCAATATACCTCACAAAGCTCAGGGTCTCCACTTCAGAAATGGACTCCACAACTTCAGGAAGGGATGCATCAACTCAAAAAGAACCAATGGCACAATAGTGGACTTTTTCTAATACTGCTGTTTGCTTCTCGTACAAAGCTAGCTTCAATCTCACTGCAATATACATACGACTGCAGCTAGTTTTCTACAACACGAAGTTATCTCCAGTCTCACAGCTAGTTTTCCACACATACAAAACTCAAGCTATTTTTCCGTAAAAAGTTAGATTGAGTCTCACTATAAATCACACACAATTGCAGCCAGTTTACTGCCCAAAGCCACCGGAAGCATACGGCAAGAATAACTTGGGCGCTTCAGGTTAACTTTTTCAGACCCTGTGGCCATCGCGAGTGACAGCCCGACGGCTGCGACGGAGCCACGGCGGCAGCAGCACGCGCACCGCCGCCCTGCAGCGAGACGGGACCGGTAATGTGGGGCAGACGGAGTGATCTCCTGCGCTCTAGGTGCACAGCTCGTGAGTGCAAGTGGTGCTGCACAGCTCGTGAGTGGAGGTGCACTAAATGAACAATTATTACCATTGTTATTATTTCAGTCATATTACACTCGGCGTTTGGCTACAGAATCCCTCCCATTACAGGACGATCGCCACACTGGCTGGACAAATTGAGTGCACCTCACACATCTGGAGCGCTATTTCTGGGAATCGATTCACACAGCTCGCTACCGCAGACGGTCACAAGAAGCACAGCAAATATCTCCAAGAGACGAACACGAAAAACGTGATGAAGATAAAAAACATACGGCACACCTACGCGCACCGGCCTCCCGTACGAGTTCATCAGAGTTCCCAAGCTCACTGACGTACAATTCCCTTGAAAGCGCCTGGAAAACCACTCTCAGAAGAGGTTCCTGCGATCAGTTCCTCTGACTTCGATGTCAGGAACCAGGGACTCCTCTAAGCCCAACATTACACTAAGATAAACAACTGACAAATATAAACGAAAATATCCTCGTGACAACGACAAACAGAAATTTACCGATAAAAATACGCTAAAGAACTGAAGATTCCCTACATTCCCCAGGAACGCCAAGTCCACGAGATGCGATTACGAAGGACCTCCTTGAGCCCTCGTCCGGACACCTACGTTATACTAGCGAACGACTGACTTACATACACCAAGGCATCTAATTTACGAGTCTATTAAATAGGTCTTGTTCAGGGTCCGGTGAGTGCATCTCTCGCGGGGCACCGTTAAGCTCATAAGACGTGATGCACGAGGCCATGGAGCCCCCACATGGCAACTCATGCAGAAGACGCCGCGGCAACACACACCTCTGTTGACAATCGCGCCCATATCGAGTACAACGGGCGTCACAAGACGCAGCAGCACCTACAGCACAGTGAGGCGAGCGCGACGGCCGCTCACCGAACGGCAGGTCATTCTTTTGTTTTTCGAGGGAATATGTGTCCACTTCAATGCATGATGGGCTGAGTCTGTTACCAGGAAAGTTCTTTCTCGAGAAAATTAACGAGAGCTCCACTCTTCATTGATCAGTATTGCACACTATATATTTAGCTAAAGAGTAGTAAAACGAAGCTAAAGGGAAAATCCACTGAATGAATGTTCAACTGATAAGATATGTAGGTGAATTAGTGTAAAAAGAAATATTAAAACAAAGTATGTTACTGAAACAGTAATTGATGTGGTATGTTGAGAGTCATTGAAACAGTAATTGATGAGGTATATTGAGTATGTTATTGAAACGGTACTTGATGAGGTATGTGTAGTATGTTATTGAAACAGTAATTGATCCATCTTAATGCGGCAAGATCTTATTAAAAATATCGTCTAACTATTTATAATTTAACGATAATTCCTCACATATTATCTAACTTATATTTTTTCCAACGATGCTCGTTAAACCATACTTGTATTAACAATTTCAATAACTTTAATTTTTTTTAAAAAGACTGGAAATTTACACTTCAGAAACCATTATTTCAACAGCTTAGTTAATTTAAACGACAACTATGGTTTACAACATGAAGGGAGTAAAAATCCTGTGAACATTTAATAGCAGACAATTGCATAAAGAAGAATTTTTAAAAATCGTCAATGTACTTCTAAAGACTGCTGGGAGACATTTCTCAAATAACTCTGTAATTTTACCCTAGTTGGTTGTACGAACTTGAGCTTGTATATTTGTACAGGGAAAACCTAACCTAGCTCACATCTTACGTCTGTAGACGTGTCTATTCACGATTCGCAAAAATGGGAGAAGAAATACGAAAATCTACAAGAAGAGATAAATTGGCGTGAACTTCGCAGAGGCAACCTGGACCAGCAGTAACCTGGACCAGCAGTAACCTGGACCAGCAGTATCCTGGCCCACTACAGAAGGAGGTGGTGACCACAAAGCACCGCAGCCGTCAGCTGGTGACACGACCGTCTGCCTCAACCCTAAAAAGATCAGCTAATTTTTTTAAAGGAACGAAATATTGAGTGAGCAGTCGTTTATATTTTATGTTCTTGCGCGCACATTTATCCTCGCTTTGAACGAAACACAAGGCATACTGAACTACATTAATTCTATCGTTCTACTAGAGGGACGCTTGAAGCTATGGGCTTAACAATGAAGTCTAGCATTAATTTGTGCACACAAGCGTGCAAGCTCAAAGTTTTTAGGATTCGATAGATTTCTAGTCTGTGTAGGTCTAAATACAGGCGCAACATTGGTACAGTGGGTCTCAAAGTCTACCTCAAAGCTTTTAGGACTCATAATAGACTCCTANTACAGTGGGTCTTCAAAGTCTACCTCAAAGCTTTTAGGACTCATTATAGACTCCTAGTCGGAGCAGCATCACAATACAGACGCTACATTGCTACAATGGGTCCAGAACCTACGATCATGACTTAGTCGACGATGGTTTGGTTAAGAGTTCCTAAAAAAGCGAACCGAAGAAAGCTTTTGAGAGCTTCGGTTTCGAAGTACGGCGAATGGCCCCGAATACAAACTTGAATTAGTACACTGGAATTTTATATCGCGCGTACTTGATGAACAGTGCACATTTTACATACACATAAAGATTAAAATTTATACGCTGAATCACTTAAAAATTACTGGCAGAGCACAATTACGAGCACTGAACCGTACAGTACGTCTACTAACGCATATTATATATAATAACGCATAACATGAAATTAAAATGAAAAGCGTCTTCACTTGAACGGGAGTGCCTTTCCACAAAATAGCACAATCAGTAAGATACAATGTAACTATGTACGAACAAATTATGTGAGTCGGGCCTCTTCAAGCGCGAGTTGTTATACAACATATACAAAAATAAGGAAAAGCTTCTCAACACTAATAAATGCCGCAATTCCATTAGCCGTAAGATGCGTGTGTTTTACCAAACCTTCTGCGTAAAATCTTACACAAAGCAGCATCAGCAATTACTGACCCAATGATATAACACAATTAAGTTATCTCTTCCCCATTATGTAGGATTCTGATAGGACTGGAATTTACATACTGCCGTTTAATTTGCTCCAGTTGTGTGGCCACCCCTTGAAATGGTCCGTTGAATTACACAGGTGGAAGTCCAAGAAAGACTTGTCAACTCGCCTGTCGTATTTGTTTTATAAATCGCGGGGTCAGGGACGTGCTATAATAAAATAAACTTATGGGGAACTATTTCTCCCAATATGATCCAAACTCTCCATCTACGGCCGTATAACAAGCGCCACCAAACCCCTGCGGAACTACGGCTGGGCAACGCAAAACGATGCTTTAGTGGAGAAACTTTCTCGAACGGAAACAAAAATTCGATGCGATCTCTTACAGAACGAATAAAAACTTCTATTTATTCTTATTATTATAAAACCCATGGTAAACGTAATGTTTCTTCTCTTTCTTCTGGCGTGCATAAGCTGTACATCTTGCACGATCAATCAACCCATGACATTTAAATCAGCTGTCCAACAGATGAAGAAATTCTAGCCGCGCTTTTCAAAAAACGTGATAAGATCAATAAGGCGAAATGCGATCCAAAGTCTAGACAACTACATCCCCTTCCAATTGCGCTGTAATAAAAACTTACAGTAAAAGGAGCCGTAACGGACACTGTGGCAGTAATAACAGCGTCACTTAGGTGTAGCTGTACTCATGGACGGCAGAGCACGAGGATGGCTCTCTGACCAGCGCCCAAAGGCTGCTCCGCTATGACCTCAAAGTCCTGACGGAGCCACATCGGCATTGTGGGAGTCGGAATGTCAACAAAGCGATCACCTCAAACAAAAGCCGAGTGTGTGCTGCGATGAAGGAGAGCCATTTCATTTCCTCCATTCAGATAAAAGTGATATATTTCTTGAACGAGGTCTTCTCGTAACTGATCTCTAGGAGCATGCGCTGACGAGGCGTCATCTGCGGTGGCGCGCTCTTCAGGCCCTCGTGAGTTACGGAGGTAAATTGTTCACTTGCCTCTCACAGTTGATGCATCACACGGATCACTCGCATTACGGTGAACGGTGCAGTGCGTGTGAGAGCAGCGTTCTCTCCCACTTCTAGGCACCCCAGACTAGCAGTAATACTTCATCATTGGACATCAGACTAATGAATTTACACGTATTTCTAAATGAACACTGAGAATAATTTCAATGCGCAGGTATAAATATTGAAATTACGGTAACAATACCTCATGCATAACTTTCCCTGCCGTTTAGGGTTAAGATTTATTCATTTAACATAAAAATGATGAAGGCCCGAGTAATGTGATGCAAGAGCTTCCCCGACATACCGCGACGGAGAGCTCTATTCTAAACAACATTCTACAAAGGGCGCCGCATTGGGAACACACATTCTAAAAACGTTCGTGATTACATTTGCACCCTTGAAATGGTACTTAATTACCGCTCCCAGCCGTGTGCGGCCCAGCGTTAATTTACCCTCATATCTTTACGAGCGCTGCAATCTTTGGTAACATTTCAGGCAGATTTACTAGTTTTA